>JAQFJA010000009.1:11492238-11503439 GCA_029874485.1 Naso brachycentron | reverse complement strand
CTCCTGCACTATCTGGCGCCGTTCTTTCCCCCGGGCCTTGTTGTACTGGGGTCTTGGGATGCTGCCAAGTCCTGACCGTCCTGCGGCAACTGCATCCACCAGCACACTGTGCTGCAGTCACACTTCAGCCTGGTCAACTGCCTCGCTCATCCCCCACTTCCTACCCGTCCTCACCTCAACGCCAGCTGAGGAGACCTTGATGTCACTGGAGTCTCTGTACAGCATCAACTCTCTTGCCCGAGAAACCATGAACTCCTGAACGACTCCTGTGTGCTCAATGCATCCTGGAACCTTTGGGATTCCACTCTTCTGCACAGTGGTGTTGACGTATTCATTCCCAAGGAGGAACTCCGTTATGTGTCGGGAAACGATACTGAAGAATATCTTTCCTTCCACACTGAGGAGTGAGATGTTCCTAAACTGCTCAATGGTACTTGAATTCTCCTCCTTAGGAATCCAGACTCCCTCTGCGTATCTCCACAGCTGAGCCACCTTTCCCCTCCTCCAGATGACCATGATGATCCTCCACAGTCGTTGCCGGAGTCTTGGGCAACGTTTGTAGACAGTGTACGGTACTCCACTTGGGGTGGATGCTGAACTGGTCCTAGCTGCTCTGGCAACCTCCTCAACCTCTTTTAGGTTTGGCTCCTTGGTGTTAAATGCCATGGTGGGTTCTGGGGGGGTTGTCAAGGTACTGCGAGGTCCCAGGTCCTGATCTCTTACACTGTCACTCTAGCTGGCACAGAGGTACTTATCCACCTCTTCCTGAGTGCAGGTAAGTTGACCACTTTGCTTCCGCCCGAGGATTTTCTTTGTGAATCCGAAGGGGTTTGCAATAAAGGAAGCTCGTTTCCAAGCTCTCTCCTTGTATCTCCTCCTATGCCACTCAGCTTGGCGGAGGGTTTTGAGCTTCCTCCTCAAGATGTTCCGGAGCTCTGCAAGACTTGCCTTCTCCTCCTCCTCCGCCTGCTTAAACTGCCATCTCAGAACTTTGAGTTCCTGTCGCAGCTGGCTGATCTTCGCTTCCTGGCGGTTTGGACCACCTGCTGTAGGGTTGGCATTGCTCCCTCAAGCCAAACCTCTCAGACCCGATGCTGATGATCAACAAGCACATCATTTGTGGCCTCCGGTCAGCATCCCCCCCTGGCTGTGGCTTTGAGGATGTGGTCCACATCCTCGTCAAACTGGCGCCATTCCTTCTCCTTGTTGGTGGCAGGCCACTTAACCCGACGATGTTCTGAATGCCTGACTTGGGTTTGGGCTTGTGGTGCATGGAGGTTCTGGGCACTGTAGGGTGACTCTGGGCCGGGCTCCTCCTGCGTCTCACTAGGTACAGGACCTGTGCGTTGCTCCACTTGCTTTCCCATCTGGCATTTCATTCTGGCCTGGTGGATCTTCAGGCCACGCAGGTTTTTGCAGACTTTGCCACATCTGCAAACTGCACTCATTGTCGATTTGTCATTTGCATATAAACGTATAGTATTGATATATGTTTCCAATTTTTTTTCTACCACATAGTAAAAAATATATAATATTTGATAATATTTGATGATATTTAGAGAGAAATAATGGAAAAATACCTATTTGCAGATGGTACAACAAATTATAAACCAATAATGTACCCCCAATTTTTGTATTCCAAATAAGGACTCGGGCTAAGATAGCCATCATTCACTGCTGGCTATTGGAGACACCTCTGAAACAAGTACTTATATGTAATGTAAACACAGGAAAAAAATAAAAGTAACACCATAGAAAAAACTTTAATAGCAAAATACCTCACATACCAAGGAGAGAGAGTAGAATACAGTTCCAAAGTAATAAATAAGCGATGACACAATATCATACAAAATCATAATCAATCTACCCAATGTGTGAATCCAGAACAGTTCTCTCTTCAGGAGCATGGAGTTAATTTTACCTTATTTAAATGATGATTACGAACCAAATGTAAAAAAAAAGATTACAAAGATTAATGAAAATCAGGAGCTGTTTAAAACCAGACCTGTAATGTAAAATCCTACATCAGTTTAGTTTTTATTGCTTCCCATTACAGATATACAACACATTTCCTTGGCTGGGCCTTTTGCTTAAGAACTGGAGGGATTTGATGAAGAATTCAGAGGAAAATAGGAGGGATACAAGGAGCATCATAGCAGATCTGAAGGAGAGTCTGAACCCAGAGATGTGCAGATGCTATGTTGATGCATTTCTGACACACAAGCTACGTCAAGAGGTGAGCCGTCCACACTCTAGTGGCATCACTCCTGGTTTGTTCGTACAGAACAATCACTCATTAATAATAATACATATTTTCTATATGTTCTATTAGGAGTCTGAAATCAAGAATTCACACTATCATGATGACAACCTGGTGTACACTGTGACGGATCTGTTTGCTGCTGGAACTGATACCACATCAGATACACTTCAGTGGT
The DNA here is from genome assembly GCA_029874485.1 of Naso brachycentron. Taxonomy (NCBI): domain Eukaryota; kingdom Metazoa; phylum Chordata; class Actinopteri; order Acanthuriformes; family Acanthuridae; genus Naso; species Naso brachycentron. The sequence goes on along the minus strand of JAQFJA010000009.1, from coordinate 11,501,001 downwards.
GTCTGCTTTTCATGTCCAAGTACCCTCATATTCAAGGTGTGAATCACATGTTTTTTTACATGAAATTTGGGTTCAACTAACATTGAATATTCAACTGACTGAATTCTTATTTCAAATGCATCCAGACCAGGTCCAGGAGGAGCTGGACAGGGTGGTCGGAAGTCGCCAAGTCAGAGTTGAGGACAGGAAGAACCTGCCATACACTGATGCTGTGATCCACGAATCTCAAAGAATGGCCAATATTGTCCCAATGTCTCTTCCTCACAAAACTAGTCGAGATGTGAACTACCAGGGCTACTTTATCAAGAAGGTCAGTCACTCAAGTCTGTCCAAGTTCACACACAATTGTTTTTGAGAGAATATGCTCTTTGAGCTCTGAAGACAGTTTTTTTTTTTGCTTTCCAAGATTTTGCATGTTACACTTTCCTCCTTTGCCTACAGGGGACTACTGTGTTTCCTCTGCTTACTTCTGTCCTGTATGATGCGAGCGAATGGGAGACTCCGCACTCTTTTAACCCATCCCACTTCCTGAGTAAGGAGGGCAAATTTATCAGGAGAGACGCCTTTATGCCTTTTTCTGCAGGTACAACAACATTATCAGATTTTTCTCTATAGAGATGGACCAGCTGTGAAGGTATGATCCAGTTTTGGATTGTTGCAATTCTTCATTCTTGCAGGCCGCAGGATGTGTGCTGGAGAGAGTCTGGCCAGAATGGAGCTCTTTCTCTTCTTCACCTCCCTCCTTCAGCACTTTCGTTTCACCCCCCCACCTGGAGTGACAGAGGATGAACTGGATCTCACACCTGTTGTGGGCTTCACCCTCACCCCTACACCGCATGAACTATGTGCTGTCAGTCGCCACTGAAGAAGAGAGATGAGAATTCTTGATTATTTCGTGTTTTCTCTTGCTAGAGCAGGAGTGGGCTTCCTGTATCTTACAAAACATAAAATATGTCATTAAAGTGTCAAAACACATTTTAGTGTCAATAGAAACTTGATTAGTTTTTAACAGACACAGTTGCTTTCATGATATTATACACAACTGTGTTGCGTAATAAACCGAGAATGACCTGTGTTCATGTTTGGACAGTTTCGTTGCTTGTTGCCTAATGTCGGTCAGAGTTTTGCTTGAACTTACAAGGGACAGCAGCCGTTTTACCTGTATTTTCATAAACTGCTCCTATTACTAGTATTACTTCTAATGATATGTGAAGATTTGGTACTAATCATTGTTGAAAATGATTAAAGTTTACTCCCAACTTCACTTGTGTATTAATAATAGCACCTCCTAATATTCAGCTTTTTCTTTATCCAGCAGTAAAACTGGTCTCGTCAAAAAAAGAGCAGATTGTATTCTCAGTGGGCTAACAGTATTTTACAAAACATGAAATATCAGTATCAAAACATGTTTTGGTGTCAACAAAAATTCAATTCATGTTTACCAGAGTTCATTGCTTTTATGATATAATTAATGGTTGTGATGTGTAATAAACTAAGAATGACCTATGTTCATGTCGGGACAGACTTGTTGCTTGTTGCCTAATTCAGATCAGAGTTTTGTTTAAGGGACAGCAGCCTCCATTTTACAATTTTGATGGACCATTTCTATCATTAGTACTACTACTAGCAATAATAATGATATATCCACGTTTGTTTGTTATTCATTGCTGCAGAAAAACATGAAGTTATCAGTTTACTTCCAACATAAGTTGTGTATTCATAACGCTAATATACACCTTTATGATTGTCAGTCAGCAAAACTGGTGTTTTTAATTTGTGCATTTAGGGGCTAGGTGTAACCATGAGTAGAACAAGTAAAAGCTGCAAGCAGCATTGAACGGGCTCTTGCATTCTCATGCCCGTCAAGGAGGGTTGCAGTTAGGCTAAAAGCACTTACTGGCACTGAGCGTTGTCACAAAACCACGACAGTTACATGAAAATGATATAATAACTGCAATACCAAGCTTACTTCCTGTTCCAAGTAGAGAGCGCAATGTGCGTGAGTTGTTATTCGCATTTCAATCTCCTCAGAGTAGCATTGTAAGCATACATTGGAAATTTCGGACAGATGGCATAGCATAAAGTCAAGTCACAACAACTTCCTGTACGTGGCAAACAATGCCGTTGTCATGGTAATGACGTTTAATGAAATCTCACATGGTTAATTATTTAGGATATAGTAGCAATGAGCATTGCATACATCACAACAATTGCACAAAAATGTTATAAGTGTAATACAAGGCTCACCTCCTGTTCCTAGTAGAGGGCACAATGTGCGTGCATTGTAATTGGCATGTCAATCTCCTCAGTGGCCTTATAACTCTACATTTAAAATTTCAGACTGATTGGATAACATAAGGTCAAGTTACAACAGCTCCCTGTCCGTGGCGAACAACGCCATCATCATAGCAATGGCATTTACCTTACATTAAGTTAACTGAACTGCTAACAGTTGTCTGTTATGTAAGTTGATCAGTAAAAGAAAACTGTCAAAAAGTTCTGCAAATCTTGACAAAACATAATAATTGCAAATTACTAATGTTTCATCCAACATTATGTTTTAAGCATATAAAATGATTTTAAGTTCTGAGGTTAGCTCTAAAAAACAGATAAATGCTACTTTAGGTTTGGTTGTATAGTTTCATGTACACTTATCGCATGTAAAGTACGTCGACACGGCCACAGAACCGCAAACAAGCTGGAGGCGAACATTCCCATCCCCGGGTAACAAAGCCTCACTGCTGCGGGAGTGATTAACACTGGCCCAAGGTAGCTGCTAATGTTAGCTGGCTAGTGGCGCTGAGTAACTAAGTTAGCATACCCTCCAGCTAACTAAGTGGGTGTGTCTCAGTCCTTTGACCCACCTCAGCTTCAGCTCTTTGCCCATTTTTGGCAGCACCCAGGACGAGAGATCTCAGGCCTCAGAGCGGCTCTGCAAAAATCAATGGGTGACGTCACGGTGGGTCAGTCCAGTGTTTTATTCTGTCAATGGATATGATACATATGTCCACCAAATGCCATACATGTACATGAAAGTGGGCCCTGGGGCTGCAGTTTAGGGAGAGCTAGTGAGTCATTTTGCCCCCCACATTTGTGAAACCGTTAAAATACGTAAATTAACACCACGACTGACCAGCATGTAAAGTTTGGTGCATACTGAACGATATATTTTGAGTGATTAAGATATAGTTGTTCACAGTGACAATGCTCAAAATGGCTACTCTGTCACGCCCACACCATAATGAGAGCTTTTGATAACTTTTCCTGTCAGAAGTCTAAAGAATGTCCACACCATGCTGCGTGACATTCTGATGAAATCTGTAGGAGTTTGTTGAAGTATGACACATGTCAAATTTTGGTTTCCTGTTGCCAGTAGGTGGTACTATGAATATGGCCGAATATCAGCATGTGATTGGGCTCAGGCCAGGACTCTTATGATACATATAAAGTTTGATGCATATTGGACAAAGTACAATGAAGTTATGATCATTTCATTTTTCATTGGGAAATGTTCAAAATGGCAGACCCGCCATGTCATCTCTCCATCTTCATCCTGCTCCATGTCTGTGTAAAAATACCCCTTTGATGTATGGATGTGTGCGACTGACTGTTGTTCACCCTCTTTCGCTACAGTTCGTCAGCCAGCGCCAGTCAGATGGCACGTAGTCGCAGCACCAGTTCATAGAAAACTTGGAAAAATTAACTGTCCCAGGTTTTTTATTTTTTATTTTTTTTTAGACTCAGTAATGGATTTGATTTAAAATGTGGTGAAGTACAATACTGCAAACAAAAGCTACTTAAGTAAAAGTAAAATTACAGATTTTCAAAACGACCTTAAAAAGTACAAGTACACAAAAAACAACTCAAGTACAGTAATGTGAGTAAATGTATTTAGTTTCTTTCCACCTCTGCTAATTAGGCATTAACTATAATTAAATTATAAATTTCCTTGGAAGATCTGTGGATTTAAATTCAATCACAGTAATATTTTTTTATTTGTAATTTTTTTTGATTGTAAACCGTATTTGCTTTTATTACTCTTAAAGAATGGGACAAATGATCTGCACAACACAAGAGCTCCTTATAATATTTAAATTTTTGGTTGATGTTTCGAGAGTGATTCTCTTCCTTAGTCTGCTTATGACATGATACGCAGTCGTCATCTTAAATAACAATATGGGCTACACAACACGGGACACAGCACAGCTGGCATGCATATTTGGCATTAAAGTCAATCTAAAAAACAAACAAACAAAAAAAAACAAATACAAAAAACAATGTTAGTCCAAAAATACATATGAATAAATAGAAATATATAGTATTAATATATGTACCCAAAATTTTCACCTCACACAAAAAATATATAACATTTGGTGATATTTAGAGAGCAATAGTAGAAAAATAATTATAGATGGTACAAAAAATTATATACCAATAGTCAACCCGTAATATTTTGTATTTCAAATAAGGACTCAAGCTAAGATAGACACTGACATTCTCTATTAACTTTTAGAGGCGCCTCTGAAAAAATTTCTTACATGAAATATAGACACAGGAAAAAAATGTAAGCAACGCCATAGAAAAAATATTATAGCAAAATACCCCACATACCAGGGAGAAAGAGTAGCGTAGTAGAATACAGTTCCAAAGTAATACCACCTGTTGGCATGCAAATGCACCTTTGTTCGGGTTAATGGTCAGGCCAGCTTCCTTGATCAGGTCAAGGACTCTGCGGAGGTGAGCCACATGCTCTTTCCAGGTCCAACTGAAGATAACAACATCGTCCAGGTAGGCCGCTGCAAATTGTGGCACATCTCTCAACACTTGGTTCATGAGCCGCTGGAACATTGCTGGCGCCCCCTGGAGACAAAAAGGCATCACCTTGAACTGGAACTTGCCATAGGGTGTTTTGAAGGCTGTCAGCTCCTTTTTCTCTGGTGCCAGGGCCAGCTGCCAGTACCCCTTGCTCAGGTCAAGCGTGGTGATAAACTTTACTCTTCCAACTCTCTCCAGCACCTCGTCAATGCGGGGCATTGGATAGGACTCGAACTTGGAAACAGCATTCAGGTACCTGAAATCGATGCAGAACCTCAGTGACCCATCTTTCTTCGGGACCAACACAATGGTGCTGCACCATTCACTGGTCGAAGTTTCAATGATGCCCAGCTGCAACATCAGGTCAGTCTCTTTCTTTAGCTTTGGAACCAATCGCTCTTGGATCCTGTAGCACTTACGGCGGGGAATTGCATCTTCCTTCAGGTGAACTTTATGCTTGACCAGGGTTGTGAAGCCAGGTGTTTCTTGGAACAGCTCTGGATCCAGTAATGCTTGTATCTCCCCCTGCTGGACAGGCTGGAGATGAGATACATCCACTGCAGCAGGCTCAGAGGTGTTCATGGGGAACAACTGCTCATGCTCCTCCTCTTCTATGGCAGGACAGATGAGAAGATGCTGCTGGGCAGGCTGGTGGGCTGACAGGGCAGGCTCCTGAAACTCCTTCAATAGGTTAATATGGAAACACTGATGCTTCTTTACTTTGTCAGGCATAAAAAGTTCATAGGTGACCTTACCAAGGCGTTTGGTGATCTCATAAGGCCCCTGCTATCTGGCCAACAGCTTGCTGTTGCTGGTGGGAAGCAGTAGAAGGACCTTCTGGCCTGGATGGACGATCCTGTCTCTGGCCTTTTTGTCATACCAAGTCTTCTGATTGGCTTGTGCAGACCTCTTGTGTTCCTGTGCCAGAGCTGTCATCTATTCCAGCCTCTCTCTAATCTTCACCACATAGGCCACCACATTCTCCTGCACAGCCTTTGGGTTCTCCCAGTGCTCCTTCAGGAGGTCAAGCGGCCCCCTCACCTGACGACCGTAGAGCAGTTCAAAGGGGGAAAATCCTGTAGACGCCTGTGGCACCTCCCGATATACGAACAGCAAGTATGGCAGCTATTGGTCCCAGTCTGAGCCTGTGTTGGAAACAAACTTTCGCAGCATGTTTTTTAGTCTGATTAAACCTCTCCACCAGACCATCCATCTGGGGGTGGTCTTAATGCCCTTCATACCTAACAATTGATACACCTGCCTCAAAAATTTAGACAGAAAATTTGTGCCACAGTCTGTCAAGATTTCTTTTGGTATGCCTACCCTTGAAAACAGCTGCAGAAGGCAGTTAGCAACTTGCCTGGCCTGAACTGATTTGAGAGGGAAGGCTTCCGGGTAACGAGTGGCATAGTCACAGATTACCAAGATGTACTGATTGCCACCTGCACTCCTCTCAAGGGGCCCCACAACATCCATGCCTATCCCATCAAATGGTGTGTCAATGACAGGTAATGGCTGAAGCTGAGCATGGGCTACTCCTCTGGGTGATGTTATCTGACATGTCTCACATGAAGCACAAAAGTCTTTAACACTGGTGTACATGCCTGGCCAAACAAACCTGCTCCCAACCCTGCTGAGTGTTTTCTGAAATGCTAGGTGACCTGCCCAGGAGACGGAGTGACCCAACTCCATGACTTTACGTGTGAGGTTCTGTGGCAAAGCTAAGGCCTCGACCTTGCCCTGACGCTGGTAAAGAATGCCATTTTTAATAACATAGGTAGCATCAGCTAAGCAGTTAGGCTTACCCTGACTCACACCTTCAACTTCTGAGACTCTACCAAACCACTGCTTTAATGTGGGGTCAGCCTGCTGCAATGCTGCTATGTCAGAGGGGATCTGAAAATCCAAAGGCTGATGGGGCTGTGCTGCTTCCTCACACTGGTCCCTGGCTGCAGCAAAAAGCTTTTCCCTCCTTCTGTGGGCCTTAGACTTGCGCTGTCTGACCGGCCCTAACTCAAACTCAGTGTGGAAAAAAGGTAACTCTTTAAGGGTACTTTCAGCTGTCTGAGCCCTAGTTGTAACAATGTTACATGCTGTAGCTGCTGGTTGGGAAATCGGTTGATTTTGCTGAGCCTCCTGCACAGGTGCCTGAACCATGCTGTCTACATGTCCCTCCCCGATGAACCGCTTGTCTCGTCTTGCCTGCTGTATCAAGTCAAGCAGTGTGGGGACATTGTGACCAAGAACAGCTGAATACGGCACTGTGGGCACTAAAGCTACTGTCAGGATATAAGTCTGACCACCAACTGTAAGATACACCTCAGCTGTAAGGTACGTTTTCTCCTCTCCATGAACACAACAGATGTTAGAGATAACCTCACTCCACAGTTCTCTGGGCACTAAACTGAGCAGGACAGCTGACTGAAAGCAACCAGAGTCTAAAAGGGCCACCTCATGCTGACCATTCACTAATGCTGGTGTAGTGAGTGCTTCCTCCTTAACTGGGGCTGGGTGGGTGGGTCTGGGAACTGAACACAAAAGAGAGGGCTTGCTCTGTCTGGTGGCTGGGCAAGTGTGCTGGGTGTGACCTATGTCATTACACTGATAACGTGTATCTTGTCTAGAACCAGAAAAGGACTTCCTACTAGCGTTTGATTTACTAGAAGAGGACTGTCTGGAACTAGAATGAGGTCTAACCTGAGACTGACCACCCCTTTCACCCCCATCGGACTTACTGCGACTGGTGAAGTTATTGTCTCGGCTGAAGGTGGTTCTCCTGGACCCAGTTCTGGCTGACATGAAAACCTCTGCAAGTCGTGCCGCCTCCTCTACAGATTTTGGGTCATGCTCACGGATCCAGACCTCCAGCTCTGGTCCAACCATCCTCAAAAACTGCTCCAGGATTAACAGCTCTGAGATTTCTCTTACTGTGGCAGTCTCTAGCCTGACCCATTTATTAAATAGGTCTTTTAGGCGCACATACACCTCACGCGGAGTTTCACTTTGGTTGATATCGAGGGAACGAAACCTTCTTCTGTAGGTGTCAGCAGTAATTTCATATTTGGCCAAAATGACTTCTTTGACTTTCTCATAGTCTTCAGTGTCAGCAATGTCCATGAGAACATAGGCACTACCTGCCTTACCTGAGAGCAGGGGGATTAGTTGAATAGCCCACTCTTCTTTTGGCCAACGACAGACAATGGCGATTCTTTCAAATGTTGTTAAATAATGTTCAATATCATCATCAGGTGACAGTGGTATCAACTTAGGCTCACGGTGAATGTGCGTCATTCTCAGTGGTGGTGGTGGCTCAATCTGTTGGCTGGTTTGGCTTGCTGCCATCCTTGTAGCCCCCCTGTCATCATCATCGTTGTCATCATTGTTATTGTCATTAATTTGGCGTTCAATTCTGCTTTCATAGTCATCTCTTAAGTCTTTCACCTGGGCTTGAATCTGGAGAAACTGGTGCTGCATGCCTCTCCATCTTTGGTCTTGCCGTGCGGACTCTTTTTCCACCTGCTGGTGTCTGGATGCTTGGGAGCGGATTAGAGACTTTACCAGGTTTGTCAGTTCCTCCAGCCTATCAAGGTTGCTGGCCACTGCTGCCCCCTGCTGGTCACTCACAGTGCTTGCTTCTCCATCGTCTGGCTCCACCGGTTGCTCCCCTCTCTTGTCTCTGGTCATGATTTCTCCTCAAAGTGCAGTCCAAATCCCACTGCTGCCACCACTTGTTAGCTAGTCCGAGCGGCAGAGGCCACCAAATGAGGAGACCAGAGGTAAATGATGTACATCAAGATGTTTCATTTATTTAGCACAGCACCATGTTAACCAACACCATTCTCACATAACATAAAGAAGTGACTCCCTTTTGTACCTGAGGCTCCCTGTTAACTGTCTGGCATGTACCAACTAGAAAGGCTACTCACTAAACAAACGCACAAATATACA
>JAQFJA010000009.1:11477855-11492138 GCA_029874485.1 Naso brachycentron | reverse complement strand
CACCCAGAAATTTGAAATAACAAATTTACTTGTGACATTCTTCAATCTGTGTCAGGGTTGAGTGTTTGTGAAAGGGTTTGTTTGGCCGAGATGGAGATGTTCCTCTTCTTCTCTGTGAATCACCTCCTATCTCCAGCACTTTTGTTTCACTCCTTTACCTTGAGTCACAGAGGCTCTACTTGATCAGACAACAGTAACGGACTCCACCCGAAACTCTTCACCACAATGAACAATGTTTCACAAATAGTACCATTTGTGAGCTGACACTGCTATCATCTGCTGACAAACTTTTAAGGTTATAGACATAAGAAGGTTACAAATAACTGGAAGATGCAGGTTGTCTTTAGTTTACTTGCAAAAGTTCTGGCTGTAGACTGAACTAAAGCTCTTAGATACGACAGTCATGAGATGTGAACTGCAGCTTTACTAAGCTTCAGCTGTAAACTGTCAACAATTTCACCTTACTGTTTTATTGCATACGAAACTCTTTATGATGAAGACTATCAAACTTTTTTTTTTTTGGAAAATTCTTAGTATGTTTACTTCTCACACATTGCCTTACACACTCAAACAGGGACGCTCAAAATGCTTTGGACCATTGCTTTATTTTTTTCAGTCAGTTAAGATAAATATATGAAACCTAACAGTAACTGCCAGCCCTATAGATACAAAAATAATAGATAGAAATTTAGCAATAAATTCAGTTTTTAAAACTGACAAATAGGCTTGGGCGATATCCAAAATTTAATATCACAATATTGTCCTGCCCAAATATCACATTAGACAACATTATCATTTGGAGGGGCTTGTCGTTTTCTCCTACTTAAACCCCAAATATTGTCAAACTTGTTCAAAACAAGTTCCTCCATGTCTGTTTATTAAAGCGCAACATGCATGCCTACATGATGCTGATTAACCTGTGATAACCTCTCCACTTCGTCATGTAGAAACGCTCGTTAACACTGCCACCACAACAGCTTTGCATGCATTTCCTTTTCAAAATAAAAACCTGAAGATTCTGTAACAGTTGTTCGATACTTAACATAATGAAAAATATCACAAATTATGGCAAATATTGCGACTGATTATATCTAATATCTGCCCAAGCCTAGAGTGCCAGCAAATAGCAATTAGTGTCTCTAATTTTGCCTACAGTAAAGACAAATCATAAACACATTATTACTAAAGCACTGTAATCCTTTTTACTCTATTGCTGTTTGTATTCTACTAAAATTTGTTTTGGAAATAAAATAAGTTAATTCAAGAAATGCTACAGCATATGTTTATTGTAAAAACATGCTTGTCTTAATTTAATATCCCAAAGAGACTTTAAAAAGCACATCACAGCCCTTTTGGTCTGACACACCGGCATCTGAAGCCCTCTATGGTCCTTCCACTTTGATAATATTGATCGGTTGATCCTGTGGCTGGGAGGACACACTGCAGTCCTGGAGACTCCTCGCTGAGCAGCTGCTTGGGAAATCAGATGTTTTACTCTCTGATCCTGTGAAAGTCCGAGAATGTGACTGACTGTATGTAGAGACAAAAGACTGTGTGTATGGGGGCATGAGTGTTTGACTGTTTTGCTGGGGGTAAGCAGCTGCATATGGTTGTGTTTGAGGGGAAGTGTGAGTAAGAGGGAGGTTATCAGCATTGCTACATGGTGGAAACCCATTCATGCTTGAAGGGCTCAGTCCTGGCAGTTTGAAGGCCTCTACATTTTCTAAACTCTCCAAAGAGTTGTAACTTGGCTGGTTTTGGCTGCACTGAGTGTATGTGCCTTGACTGAAGTTGAAGTTGTCTTGACTGAAGGAAGTCGAAGCAGAAGCTGTTGGCAACCCAGACGGTGATGGAGTTTTGTTTTGGTGCTGTTGAACATTCCTACAACATTCCAAATTCGAAGCAAAACTCTGCAGGGTACTCAGGATATGCTTCTGAATGTGCGTTTGCTGCGCCTGCTCCCTCTCCAGGCGGCACTGCTGCTCCACTAGCATCTTCACCGCCAGACCCAAGCTGCGCACCTCAGAGCCAAGGGACTGAATCTGATCCTGCAGTCCTCCTTTCCCTCCACTGTCCTGGACTGTTTGCTGGGGGCTTGGGTTCCCTTCACTACGAGTGGTGCCCTGGACTCCAGGGGTCTGTAGTCGGATGGTGGCAACCCCGGGAGCCGTGGATGTTAAGGGTGATGGTGAGCGGTTAGGAAGACGAATGCCAACCCGAGGAAGAGGGTGAAGGGAACGGACAGACGGACCTGGTCTCTGTGTAAGGAAACGCCTGGGGGCGCTGCCTCCTCCAGGTTGCCCTTCCATAACAGTCTGTGCAACAAAAAAATATAGTAAAAGCAAGAATGTAAAAAAAAGTTACGATACAATCTTATTGACATCAACTTGGAATAAATGTTAATTAATGTTAAATTGGTCAGGCCCTAGAATCCCAGAGGATATATTGCAATACTATCTGGTACCAGCCACGGGCTTAAAAGATTCACTGTGCAAAACTACCATTGGACCTTACAGGTGCTGAGGCCAAGTGCTGGCACACACTTTAGTTAAAGAGAATAAAGGCTGAAATCATTCACAGTGTTTGAGACTTTTGCTCTCCTCTCACCTTTCCTGTGGTGAGATCATACGTTTCAGGTGGTTGTGGAATTGTACCTCTGACATCAGCACCTTGCACACTCAAGTGATCTCTCCTCAACAATGATGCCACCTGGTGGAATGACTGTTGAAAAGCAAAGTACGCAAGTTAAGACTTCAAAGTTGATTTAATTTATATGGTATTTAACAAATAACACTGCTTCTTTGCTACTGTAAATAACAATAAAATGTTCTTGGACAATTTAATGTATTATAGTTTTAATTGTGTCAATTTAGTCACGTTTGTCAACGTCCTTTCTCACTCTATGACTGATGTTGCAACAGAGGAAAAACTCAAACTTGTCTCTGTCCTTGAAATTTTAGGATAATGTTAAGTATACAACTTAAACATCTAACAAAACTACTTTTATACATTTTAATGTGGAAAGGTAACACAGTCTTTTAAACATCAGGGACTTAGTCATGGGAACATCAATATTTTGACAAATGGGGGAAATGATAAGTAGGTACCTTCATCCTGTGTGACAGTGCTTTATCTAACAGCCTTTTTCGAGCAGCCAGCATTGAATTGGTGGCAGGAGAAGGTGTGACTCTCCTCCTCATGACAGCTCCAGAAGCTGTTGGTGTGGAAGACACTGTGCCCGCCTCTGCCCTGGGAACAGACTGAGGACTTCTTTGTTGGCAGTTTTGTGCAAGGGAGGTGACACTCACAATCTGGATGTCATTTTCTTCCTGATCTAGTTCTTGTTGCTTTTCTGACCTGCTGCCTCCGCTGATCTCCCCAGACCCAGATGGCTTTGCACCACTGTCTGGATTTGTGGAAGTCTGTTTGGCAAAGTTCGCAGCTGCTGTAAAGCCGGCATGGTGAGATGCCTCCCGCAGAAGGTTTTGGAGATGAATGTTACTCCAGTTGTCTTGTATTGCTCCGACTCGAGGCTGCACTTGTGCTGGTGATGTGCTACTTCCAGCCTCCGCAGGTCTGACCCTCCCTGGCGGCCTCCCTTGAAACTCCCTCAGGAACAGATAGATGGCCTGCGCAGATACCTTGATGTTCTCCAGTTCCAGTACAGCTTTGATCTTACGGAAACTCAGACCAGCTTTCCGCAGCTCCACAACTTTGTGCTTAGCAGCGTCATCCAGCCGGCCCATGGTTTCTCACTCAAGAGCAACTCTGAGACTGGCCGGTAATCTCTAGAAAATAAAAACAATAACTGTAACTAACACTTGGTGTTTGTTTAATACTGATATGTTTTGATATCTGCAAGTAAGTGAAAAAATATGCCTAGTTTCTGGAAAAACAATTTTTCTTTCAGATTTTTCGCGTTTATTTTAATACCAAATTTTCCCTTTAATACAAGGACCTTTTCTCGTTATAACAACAAATTATTTTATCAGTTTATATTTAAAAAATATTGAAATTATACAAAACTGTATTGTAAGACAAAAAGTTTACAAAATATCTACTGATCAATTTAAGAAAATTATCTAAATAACTGCTTAGCGAGGTTAACTGTATCTTGTGGCATGCGTTATCTTTGTTTGATAGAACTGAATAAGGCGAGGAGGTCATTAGTTCTCATAAACATTCGTTTCTTTCAGTTTTTGGTACCAGATATTATTCTTTGTGTTGGCAGACATATTGTGCCGTACAGCACCCACTAACTGTAACTAACAGATATTTAGAGAGCTAGCTAACAACAACAGCTAACGTTAGCCGGCTAACACAGTGCCGTAAAGAGTGAAACGCTCACCTTGCGTAACCTCGCTTACAAAAGCGAAAGCCGTTTGTCGTCTCGTTTTTGGTTAAATCATTTCACGTATCACGAAGAAACACGTCGTCCCCGCATAGCTACGATGCAGTCATACACGCATTCACTCTCTATATATTTTTTAACACAAGATAATATAAATAAACATGAGTTGTAAGTGGCGCTCAGGCGGGTACGTAACTTCCGCTTTGTCGTCATCACCGAGCGACGCTTCCCAGGCTGCAAGCGAGGAGAAGCGACATCGTTTCGTCTGAGAAACATGTAAGTCTAGCGTCTTAGTGTATGGTAATCTAAAAAATTCTGTTTCAGTATGCGTCTTGTTACATACGAAAACTAGCTGCACGTTTTATAATCGTTTGTGCTTTTCACAAATGGAGTAATAATCGATAAACCGGAGCCCCCGTGGCAAGCTTCTTCGTGTTTTGAGGAGTCAATTGAATGAAAATCAATGGCGGCAGATTCCGGTCCTGGAGCACCGTTGCTGTGTCAGATGTTTCGTTAATAACTGTTTTAAAGCTAGATTATAAATGCAATCCCCAATACACAAACATTAAAGGCACTTATGTTTTTAAACAACGTCAGTCGTTTAATTCTTATTAAAATGCGGCAGTTTAGCTTTTTTTGCTAAGTGATAGCATTTGTGTTTAGTCTTAGCAAGAACATTTACTTACGTTACACTAGTAACTTATTGGTGTCCCTGGGCATTTAATCCCTCTTCAGTCTGTACCTTTATTATTATTATTATTGTATTATTATTATTATTATTATTTTGTATGTTTTATTTATTTCTTTATTGTTTTGCCTGTAGAACTTGCAAGATCATGTTCATGGGTGAAAAAAAGGCAGTTTAGTTTAGTTCTTAAACAATATTTGATTAGTTGTCAAAAAACTTGTGGCAATTTGAACAATTGATTGACAGTTTCAGTCATTTAGCCTGTACTTTTGTTTTTTTTTTGTATTTGTAAATCTTGACTTGTATTATAGTACTCTGGTTACATTTGGTTGTGTTGGACTGTTGGTAATAGAAATAGCTATTGAAAGGATCTGAGCAATTGTGGCATGATTCTTTCTATTTTCTTTATAAACTGAAGAAAAGCCTCTTTCAGAGAAATTTTAGTTGCAGCCCTACACCAATAACAGCATAATAATATGATGTCAAAGTAACAGCGGCTTGCCTCTGACTTTAGGGCACCATCACCCACTAAACGAAAGGAAGAGGAAAAAACAAAAGACAGAGGCAAAGAGAAGACTGGCACCAAGGAAGTGGACAAAGAGAGAGGACGGGACAAAGTAAGGAAACGTCGCAGCGCTTCTACTGGCAGCAGCAGTAGCAGGTTTGTTCTTCATGTTACCTCATTGTGTTGTTATTTCTTTTTACTGGTATCCTACTGAAACCAGCCTTAAATATTTTGGTGTTGTTACCTACAGTCTTTTGTCTTTTTCTTTGCTTTGAACATCACCAGGTCCAGATCTAGCTCTACGTCAAGCAGCAGCTCTGGTTCCAGCTCTGGTTCCTCGAGTGGATCCAGCTCTTCTGGTTCCAGCCGCTCTGGTTCTTCAAGCTCTCGTTCCTCCTCCTCTTCCAGCTCTTCAGGGTCCCCCAGTCCTAGCCGTCGACGCCATGACAACCGCCGCCGCTCTCGCTCAGTGTAAGTCACTGAGACAAGTTTTATAAACTCTGGGATGTCATGTATTTTTCATGGAGCTCCTCTGGGGTCACCTGTAAATTTTTACTCTCACTTCACAAATACGTGCACACAGTTTTTAAACTATGCATTGGGATTCATAATCTGTTAGGCTTGTGCTGATTGGTAGTCAAATTGTTTAGTGGTGAAACGGATGGAAAATGTTTTTTGTCCCCAAAGATGATAGGATCACCTACTAAGGTACCTTTAACTAACTTTCAAACATAAGATGTTATAAAAATAATCTCTATAATTTGCACCTCACTGCGTGCATTTAGAGATGTAGTTTCTTGTGTGATATGTTTGCCTTTGTGTCACTCTAACATGGCTGACACCCTACATCTTTATTTTTCATCTGCTCACCAATACTTTGCTCTGCGCTTCGTATGAGTAGGCCTGTAGTGTTATGATTATATTTGAATTGTAATATTAAATATAGCCTAAGATAACGTGAAATGGCATATGCTGTGAGTCACACCGGTTTGAGGTGCCCCCACGCGGAGATGACACCAACACACAAGAAACACCAACACACAAACTTGTGTGTCGGTGAGTGACGTTACCCTTCACTGAAAACAATGCACAATTTTCAGCTTGTATCAAGCCTATCTCGCATAGCATACAGCGCTGTACAGTAGCGGAGAATGAGGGAGGGGGAGAGAGAGAGCTGCTGGGTGAGCTAGATTGACTTGTGACGAGAGAGAGAGAGCTGTGCACTGTGCTGACGATTAATAAACTTGTCTCAACAAACAGTCTATGCTCTCAAGGCTTTTCAGCGATGCAATTCAGGCAGGAAATAATTTTCAGCTCTATGTTTATTAGTGTTAACTTACGTAAATGTAAGGCTCAGGCAAAATTGAAATCCTGTTGCTATGCCAGTTTTTGTCCCAGATGCAGCAGTAAAATCCTCTATTTTCACCTGAACAAAACGCCGCCTTCAAGTTCTTGCTGCCATGCAGTGATGTAACTCCTCCCACCCCCTCGTGCAATAGGATTGTCTGTTGGCTATCTTTATCTTATCTCACTTTTCATGAGTCATGGCGAAGTTAATCAGTGTTTTGTTTGTGATTCTGCAGGTCCAAAACACAGAAGAGGGGAGATGATAAGGAGCGACGGAAAAGAAGCCCAAGCCCCAAACCAACTAAAGTTCATTTAGGGCGGCTGACCAGGAATGTCACCAGGGTCAGCTGAGAAAGTTTAAAGCTTTTTAATCACATGAAAATGATTTTATATTCCACTACCTAAAAAAACATCCTGTAGAGAAGCTCCTGGGCAAAAACGGAATTGTAGAAAGGCTTTTCATTGTCTTAGCTTCGTCTTTATGCAGTTGATTTTATATACTATAAACATATGCTCCACAGAAAAGTAGTTTCTCTCTCCACATGATTCTGATAAGCTTACTGTCTTCCCTCTTTTTGCGCAGGACCACATCCAGGAGATCTTTTCTACTTACGGCGTAATCAAAATGGTGGAAATGCCGATGGACAGGCAGAACCCCCACCTCTCCAGGGGCTATGCATACGTAGAGTTTGAGACTCCTGAGGAGGCTCAGAAAGCCCTGAAGTACATGGACGGAGGTACGCCTGATTGGTTGTTTCAGCGCCTCTGTCTTTGATCACTCCAGATTATTCTAGGATTACTCCGGGCACACCTTAACATGTGTTTGATGCTTTGATTTTGATAGGTCAGATTGACGGACAGGAAATCACTGCTTCCGCCGTGCTGCCTCAAAGAGTCCGTCCTCCACCTCGGCGACCTTCTCCTCCTCGCAGAATGCCTCCACCACCCCCTATGTGGCGTCGCAGTCCACCACGCATGAGGAGAAGGTAAATGAAGTTGTTTTTGAGTAATATCTGCGTTTTATTTTTACACCAGTGACTTTTAATGAACACAATACCGTTAAGCCCATTCTTCCTTCCTTTCCGGCACACAATCTTTTTTTAAAAAATATTTGTGTCCTTCCAGATCCCGCTCTCCAAGGAGGCGCTCTCCAGCACGCCGTCGCTCTCGTTCCAGATCGCCTGGTCGCAGACGCCATCGCTCTCGTTCCAGCTCTAACTCCTCCAGATAAGATGAATTTCCAGCCTCCAGACACAAAGTGATCACTTAGATCAGCTGGAGTTCCTGCGTTGTGCAACTTTGACTCTTCAGAAATAAAATCATCTGCGTAGTAGCCAACATTAATATCTGCCTGCGTGTAGAAAATGGAGGGATGTTTCTTTGTTTTGTTCTGTTTTGTTTTTTTTTTCTCGTGTGTGTGCAAATGTGAGTTTCTTTTCATATTTTGTGTTAAGATGATCCTGGAAAGCTGTTTTGGAGAGTTGGAGAGCAGAGTTTGGACTCCACTGAAATCTACAAACGTTTCTTTTAAAGTGTGACTTCTTTTTACTGCATACTGAATTTTTAGACATTTTGAAAAATAAAATTACTGAAACCAGTACAGTATGTGAGTACAGTTTGTAACGGTCGAGTCAAGACTGTGAAAGGTCCTCTTTGCTAACCGTCTTGCCTCAGTGTGTTCGAGCTGAGATTGTTTATCGTACCCTTATGAGATCTTTGGAGAACACAGCAGTGTTCAGTGTGGCTGTCTGCTGTACCTTCAAATGAAAATGAACCCAAAGGGACAGACCACAGTTCAGCAATAGCACTTGAAAATCACCCTTGCTCCACAATCCTCCAATCTGTGTGAGGTCCTACTTACAGTATAGTAAATGCTGTGTCATTGTAGCTGCAACAGCATTATTTACTGGATGGACACATGAGATGCAGGAAAGTAGTGTGATGCTCTCTCTCTCTCTCTCTCTCCGTCTCTCTCTCTCTCTCTCTCCACTGTAAAGCCAATTATTTGTGAAAACAATAACAGTAGACTTATACAATACACATTAGATGCTGCTAATAAGCCCTGTTATCTATTGATCGAAGGATTAACAGAAAAATATAGCCTGTGCCTAAATACTGTATATATAACACAATTATATATGTAACAAAGATGTTATTTATATAGACCTACCTTTGAATGTGAAAACGAGATGTGGTTCAAGTGGAGACCGTTGACCTCAAATAAACCCCCACGACGCTCCGCCCACTTTCAGCCTGAACACAGGTGTATTTGCCCACAGGTGAAAACAGCTGCGGTGATATATTTAGCCTGAATTTCAATGAGAAACAAAAGTTATTAAACTGACAAGAATGTGGTTTTAATTTTCACCGCACGAAAGAAAGCGCAAAAGTAGGCTACGTGAGGTTGTTTACTTGGTTTGGGGTTTAATATCGAATCCAGCATGAACAGTAAAGAGGGTTTTGTTAATAATAATAATAAGTCTTAAAGGAACAACTGAAATATATCTCCAGGCTGTGGGTGTATTCATGGCCTGTCTCCGGTGAGCGCGTTTCCTACCGCTGGGGGTCTCACTTGAATAAGAGGGACTGAGAAAAGACATTTATTTAATGTTGCACCTATTAGGCTCTTACAAAATATGCGACCGATCACGCTCCACTATGCCGTGAAGCCGCCCTCCACCTAAAATTACGGTCTTCATTAATTCTTTAGGTGCGTCGCGACGCGCCTCGGCACATTCGGTCCGGCGCGCACGGCGGAAATCTTTTACTTTCGATGCGTGAGTTTGAGGTTTTCAGCTGCTGAGCAGGCACCCGAGCGGAATCATTTGCATGATGACTTCGGAGCAAGAAAAGAATAGACAGCGCGTGAAACAGCTTCTGAGGAAACCCGGCAATGGAAACTGTGCCGACTGCGGGGCTGCAGGTAAGCTGTCGGCCGGTGACTGTCTGACTCATGCCGGACACGTTTTCGCGACCTTTTCCTACTTAAATTGTTTGTTTTATACATTCTGTGACTGTCCAGCTCTGTTGGAATTCACTTGGTACAGCTGTAACTGAGTGGCTCCAGTTGTCTTTCGCGAGTGTGCACAAGGTCGTTGAGTTTCTCACACAGTCACGATGTGCTCGATGCATGACTGTGAAACATAAAACAGTTGACATAATGAAGATCTTCATATAGGAGGGCATGAGATTTCCTGACTGCTCTAACAGGAGAACCGCTAAATGAGGTAGAAGCCATTCAGCTGCGTTGATCTAATCGGCTTCCAGCAGTTTTTACAGACAAGTTCATAAATAAGTAACTCATTTCGACCTCTCACTGTGTTTTATTTGAACCTAGAGCTCAGTCCTGATTAAAAAGCGCTTATGACATTATGTTTAATGATTAATGATCTTACTACAGGGTGGGGTATCTTTACTCAGAAATGTTGTGTGTTGGATGAGGGACTAAATATGTTTTCATGTTTTCTGTATATGTGCACGCATGTGGTCACACACCCAGACGGTCACACCTAGTAGATTTCGTCTGTGCAGTCCAGTACATGACAAACAGGTGTGGCTCTTGAAACAAGGCTCATCTGCAGCCTGGGTGAAGTGCAGAGCAGAGTTTGCTGAATGTTTACCTTGTGTTCTGAAAGTGTAAGCCTGATGATTTATTTTCGTCCAGAAGTAACAATGTGACATATTGTATGACTAATTTGATGACTGGTTTCATAGAAGCAAAACTATAATCAGAATTAGGACCCTTGACACGTTGTTTTTAATATTATTGGTATTCTAAATGAATTTTTCTTCAAGTATGCTTATAGTTTGAGTTTAAACTAATGATTACTTTCATCATCGATTAATCTGACAATTATTTTCTGATTGGTTTGACTCTAATAAACTGTTTTTGAAATGTGAAAAAAAAGAAAAATTACAGCAATTGAGCCAAAGATCAGATGACATTTTAAAAGTCTTGTTTTGTTCAAACAACGGCGTTGTTAGGTCACTGTGTATAATGTCAATGAAAAGCAGTTAATCCTCTTATTTTGAAAGGTGAAACCAGAACAATACTTATTGATGTTTCTGCTTTAAAAAAAAAAAAAGACCGAACAGGCTGCAGGCTCATGTAATGACACAGGGAGGATGGAGAGAGTGGTTAACTACACACCAGCTTCTTGTCTGTTGCGTGCAGATGCACGCTCTTACAAGTGTGCAGCTTTGTGATTACGCACAAATAGAGTTTTTTTGTTCTTGTGGTATTTTTGCAATGTGAGTACACTTAATTTTCATCAGCTGTGGTCGAAGGGCTGCGGCACGCTGACAGAAGACATCTTGACCACTGTCCCCGTTCTCCAAAACGTGCTGTAATCCCACCTTGCATTGATCAGAGTAATGATGCTGAACGTGAGGTTTTGAAGTGTAGGAGGTGTTATATGTGTGTGTGACACATTTGCTTCTAAGCTTTCTATAGTGTATTCGCGGACCTGAGTTTAAACAGATTACTGCACTTTATGTTGTGATAACAAAGGAATGTTCTGTCTTTTCTTGACTTAAAAAAGAAAAAAAACCAAACAAACAAGCTGTGGTTTTATTGTGAAATCCTGTGAAATTGATTATGGCCACGCTGCTCGCTTTTAGCCCACTTATCTCTCTTCAAAGACATGTTTGAACTGTGTGATGGTGTGACCTGTCTCTGAACTTTTTGAGATCATGGCAAGATATAGGTGTTGGAGCTAATACTGAAGCATGCACGCTTATTGTACGCACCAAAATGTGAATGCAATGTGTGAATGCAATGCAAGTGTGAATAACATGTTACACAAACTGGTAACTGTGTGTCATACAGAGACATAAATAGCACAGACATAACTGTAAATATAAGTTAAAACATCATAGCTCAAATTCTATAGATTAGAATCATGTTTAAAACTTGTTTTTTTCCTTAACAGCAACAATAATGGAAACATATAAACGGTATATAGACATCATTCATGCATTCTGACTAAATTCAGATAGATGAATAGAACTTTATTTACCCACAGGAAAGAAAATATCTGTCATTTCTTAGCTGGTGTTGCTGAATTGCTTTATCAAATTACACTAAATATGGGCTGCTGTGATGTCTAAATACTGTTTTAAGTATAAATTTTGTAGGTCTAGTGTGTGTGTGTGTGTAGGCAGAAATGGCCTCTATGCAACACTAGTCTCCTTCAAGGTGAGCCATTAGTGATGCTGAGTCGCTGTTTCCACCACACTGAAAATCCAAAGGAAACACCCACAGACCTCAGGACTGTCTGCCTCCGGATTGAGATCATTTTCTCACAAATATTGATCATCTGTGAAACAGTGGGAGGGTTTGGTGATCACTCTGAAGATATGGATTGAGTTGTTACATCATGCCTCACTTTTAAAAAAAAATACATAGACTTTGTATTAAGGGAGTCAACGGTGTGTATTGGAGAAAGCGAGGGAGACTCCAGGACAGTCTTTCCCTGTTCCGTCTGTTCTTTTCCCTGCGTCTTGTGCCAGAATTCCATCCATACCTGTTTTTGTTTGAACTTACTTCAGGAACTATGTAAATATAAAAACCGTCTTACATGTCCCGATTATTTCCCCCCAGTGCAATGCTTCTGTCTGTCTGTAAAAATGGGTCAACCATTGTTGATGTCAGTTTATTCAGCTCTGTTGGGCTTAAGATGTGTTTTGTATGCTTCCACACATTCGTCTGTCTGCTGCGTTTCAGATCCAGAGTGGGCGTCCTACACCCTGGGTGTGTTTGTGTGTCACAGCTGCTCAGGCCTCCATAGAAACATCGCTCAGATCAGCAGAGTGAAATCGATCCTGCTGGATCCCTGGAGCTCCTCTGAGTTGGAGGTGAGAACTGCCGTCCCTTACATACGTAATGTGTGTAAGGAGTTTATCAATGAAACTGCTGAACAAAGGTGAAACCCCATGTTTAGAGAGGACAGCCACTGATTAAGTGTAAAACTTGGCTTGAGGTGATGTCTGCAGCCTCTGGCCTCGTCCTCATTTAGCCCGTTCTGTTCCTCTGTTAGCATCACTCTGCCTGCCGCTCTGCCCCTGCATCAATACTCAAAGGAAAAAGACAAGTCATCCGTCTCAATTCAGCACGGCCTGAAAGCTATAAGCTAGCAGCTGGCAGATATAAACCAATATCTTTGTGTGTGTGTGTGTGTGTTCAAACCTGGGAGACTCAGGCTTCAAAACTCACTTTAAACTGCAGCTGACTTCACAGTAAAATTAGAAGGAATGAGATTAAAAAGAATAATAAATTGTTTTCATACTTCTGGAATTAGAGGTGTGTTTTGTCATTTGCTCTTTCTCTCTCTGTCCCCCTTCTCTGGTTTTCTCTTGCTCGATTTGTGAGTGTGATCTGTGGTTTCCAAGCTGTGTGCTGCTGCATGCTGAGCAGCGTCCTCTGTGTTAAATACGCAGACACAAAAGAAGGAGCAGCCACGGCAGGAACAATGTCTCCCTCTGGGCAAAGTGTCAGCCACACGAATGCTGAGCTGCAAGCACTTCGTGTGTGTGTGTGTGTGTGTGTGTGTGTGTGTGTGTGTGAGTGACCTGCCCTCAGTTAAATACACATACACACAGGCACACACACAGATATCCCTAATAAATATCTCCTCTTCTCCTCACAGTTCATGGACTCTGTGGGTAACGACGCTTCCAACGCAAAATACGAGCAGATCGTTCCTGCTTTCTACTACAAGCCGACACACAAAGACTGCACGTAAGTGATGCATCTTCCCCTGCCCTCGTTAAAGTCTTACATGTCTGATCCAGATATTTCTGCCATCTCTGTACAGGTGGTCACCTTGAGAGACTGTAGCACAAGTGGTTACACATCTTATGGCTAATAAAGTTGTCTAAATGGTAAATTAGGATTAAAGCAACATTATGTAACTTTGACTGCGACCCTCTGCTTCGAAAAACGAAACTTAACGATGCATGTTAATACGTGGCACAAAACAGCAATATTTAGTAAAATCTGGTCATATTTTACAGAGAAAACGCCCGCTGGTTTTCCCTCTGATGTTCGATGACTGCTCTGTCTGTTTGCAGCCTTTCATTTTAGCTGAGCTGTCACCAGCAACAACCCGGCGCTGCAGTTGCAGCTTCGGTCTGCAGGAAGCCTACATGTTGCTCCGTGAATCACAGAGTTGAGGCAGAGCAGTCGTAGGACATCATCTCCATAACATATGACTCAAATTGTTGTTTTATGCGACATATAAACAGGCATCGCTAAGTTTCATTTTTCGAAGCAGGGGGTCTCGGCCAAAGTTACATAGTGTTGTTTTAAATAAACTCATGTTTTTTGTTTTTTTTTTTTTTGTTTATTTTGGGCATGTTCATATAATCAGACTTCATCACACACAATTTCAG
>JAQFJA010000009.1:11462051-11477755 GCA_029874485.1 Naso brachycentron | reverse complement strand
TCAGGCAGGCAACTCGAGCTGCGCTGCATCACTCTCTCGTCATATCTCACGTCACCAACATTCACACCCACTCAATTACGCGGTCTATTTAAAGTGTGCGTCTTACTCGTCATCCTCTTTGCCTGACTCAGCATCCCAGCGCTGTTCTTTTCAGCCCCACCACCGCCCCAGCATCCACCTGTAGGCTCCGGGGGGGTGGTTAAGGTTGTTGCTCATCACTCCCATTTATTTTAATGAATTCCATTGGGAGTGATGAAGCTGGAGCCTTGACGCCAAACTCAAATGCATAATAAAGCTGCTATAAACATTTTAATCATGAGTTGTCTGACTGAACTACCATTGCTGGCTGGACTGATTGTAAACTACAGGTTGTTCTTTCACATATTTTTATTCCCACTCCCGCAGAAACAAGGAGGATACAAGCCCCCTCCTCCTCTCTCAGAGTGAGGAAGAGGTGACTCATCAGAATCAGGTCGAACTGTAAAATGAGACAATGCTGATCAAATATGAATCAATATTCTGCCGTTACATTACCAATGTCCTGCCCAAAACTTCCTCAGAATCATATCGTGGTAACCAGTTTTTAGCTGTAACATGAGATCGGCTGCGACCAGCCTGCTGCCATGTTGTTTTCTCTTTTTTAATGGATGAGCCAAAACGCAGTAATACATCCCCCACCAGCCAGAGAGTTTACTGGTCCGTTGCAGCACAGTGTATTCAGGTTGTTTTAGGTTTTCCACCTCTCGTTTGGTAAGGGAATACCGCAGCTCCTCTTCTGTTTTCTCTGGTGCCATGTAGCACCAGTTTTCAAAAATATCAGCATCTTTCTACTGCATTAACAGCCCAAATTGAAATTTGTCGATTAAGATTTTAAGGTGCAGACAATTAAACTTGACACTTGAGGAATTTTTTTGGTGGATACAAGAAGCTGCACAACATTTTAACATCATATTCTGTATTGGGAACTGACTTGTTGCTCTTTAGGAAAAGTAGATTGTAATAAATGCTAATGTTACCAACTTCATTCCTTTCCAAATGTTAGGCCACTCTGCATCAGCACTGACGTTTTTCAGGGTCTGTCTGTCATAGATAAACAATATTCCAAGCCGTTACTGATTTATACTGAACTCATTTTGCGCAGAGACAGTCAAATTACTGATAGCATCTTTAAGACTGCAATTATTGTTCCACAGATGGATGCATTCATTAGCCTAGGGACAAGACGTGGTTTTTCGTAGCCAGATGGACATGCAGAAACTCCTCTGATAAGAATGACAAGTTCCTGCAGTTTGAACAGGAAGCAACAGTTCAGTTCGAGGGTTTGTTCTTAACCGTCCAGTGGTATAAATAACCATATGTAACAACGAAACACTGAGCTGTAAAGTTTCTTTTAGAATGGACCTGCAATGTGTTTATGAGGGCTGATGTTTAGGCAGTAAGAAAGAAAGAATGATTAGAAAAAGATGAAAGAAAAAGGCAAATCCATTGAGACTCGAGGGAAGAGCTGTACAAAGCCATTACATTAAACACTGTGATGCTGATTTGTTGAAAGCGACGTTGCTTGTTAAGCATGGGTGCAGTACAGATGAGGTGTCTTGCATGCAAGGGTCTTGTTTATGCATGATGCTTTGTTGATGTTAAGGATAAATAACAAAGGGACCAGAAAGAGTCCAGAGTCAAACCATGTGATAATAATCACAACAGATGGAGGACAAAGGGAGACACCAGTGATAATCAGAAGATGGACTAAGTTATTTGCTTGCATGAAATGTAACTGCAAGGCTCGACGTCCACGTAAGCTAATGAGACGTTTCCAGCAAATTAGCTCAAGCATGAAGTAAACACCGACACCAACTGTTTTGCAGGCTCCTGCGGGAACAATGGATACGAGCAAAGTACGAGAGGAAGGAGTTTATTTGTGTGGACAAGCAGGAGCCCTACTCAGCAGGTAAGAACTGAGCTCGCCTCTTTACAGTTACAAAACACATTGTACTTCTTTTTGCCCACTCAGGAAAATAGGTAATTGTCTGCAACTCACATAGCACACCTATTCAGCATTGAATGAATGCACAGCAGTGACACAGCATCATCCATTTATCATTACCAACATTCATGGGTAAAACAGCTGATTAAATCTCAGATAAAGACTGAAAGAGGAAAGAAAAGAAGGCCTTATCTAGCACCCCACTTTGCGTCTGCTACATAAAGGAATAATTTAAGATTTTAGGAAATAACAACAGTAGCTATAGCAAGTTACTAGCCTCAAAACCAGAAATTATTTTTTGTATAATCCGGTTTATGTACTGTTAAAACAAATAAGATAGTATATTGGGTTTATAAGGGGGCTTTAAAGAATGTTAGTGCTTATTTTTTCCCTTGGCAAGTTTTTCCTTTATTTCTTCCTTGGCGGTTAGCTTTGCTGTTGGTGTGCGCACATGAAGTGGTGTAGTAGGTGGAAGAGAGAATGTGCTGGATGTGCACGAGAAGGGCAGGTGGTGTGTGACATATTAAAAACATTTCCCTATCTTAATTTCTCTGTAGTTTCTTTAATTGATACGCCTTAAGTAGGCCCCAACCTGGCCCCAGTCTGAGTGAGTAACGTGAAAATTGGCAATGAATTAGTAGGTCGGGTCCGGTCGGGCTTGGGCTAAAATGCAGGGCTTTATGTAGAAACGTGGCAGACTCCTCGGAAAAGGACCTGGTTCCTCTGTAAGTATTAAAAGCACATTCTAAGGTGATTCAAAAATAATTGCTAATTTCAGGTGATTATGCACAAATGAAAACACAATTACAACTATTATATTCAATTTCTGTCAAAGGATACTCCCAAATCCCACACTGAACCTTTATAAAGAGCCATGGTAGCTAGGCTAGGCTAACCACAACACAACACACAGAAAGAAGACTTTATGTTTTTTTTTAATTAGTAGCACATGATGCCCTCATTGTTTACAGTTGTTTATCTGCATCCATGAAGGATTTTTGTTTGAAAGGCACGACAATGTTCTGAGTAGAGACTTTATAGTAAAGCAGCACAAACTCTTGTTCCTCCTCTTGTTTCACCAACTAGCTGAGGATGTTTTTGTGAAAAAAAGTCTGATGATGTCTGTTGGGGTTAAGTGTGTGCTATGGGAGGTTCTGTTTGGCCTGCTAATATCATATCAATGTCAAAGGGCGTAATGATAATAAAACTCATGGCTCAGTAGGCCCCATTACCCACCGCTCATTGACGCAGCTCAGTCCAGTTGGATCAGCAGTCAGACTGATTGCTCCTGAGGTAGTTTGGCAGATAGACGGCGTGTCAGCACGGCCTGCAGAGATGATGACGGCTGGTTATCAAGGAAGCAAAAGCGCCCTTTGCTGTTCTCCTTCAGCATCTTGTGTACTTTTTTTTTTTTTTTTAAAATTCTGCTCTTCCTTGATGTCTTTTCTTATCTTCACCGGCCTCTATTTCTGCCTGATGACAATATGTCTCACTATTTTCTTATGGTATGATGAGTTATCATTTTCAGTTCCTTAGTATATGTGCATTTTGCAACCCTTATCTGTCTTTTTTGCTGAATCATTGGCCTCTGTGCGTGTGAGTCACAAATGACAAATGTCATTTGGCTAATCGCCAGATGGAGCCTCATTAAAAGGGAGAAAGTGGCACAAACCTGACTGTTATTTAGCTTCAGTTAATCAATGATGGATGTCCACCAAAACTGACTCAAAGCCAGTGTGCGGATGCGAAGTCTAAACCCTTCATGATCTCTTGAGAGGGTCCTTTTACAATACACCAATAAAAAATATTGCTAGTAAAAGTTCATAAATTCATTTAAACCTACTCAAGTAAATGTACAGTCTTATCAGTAAATGTCCATAAAGTATGTTTTTTTACCATCTGCTCCCAGTCTAGCAGTTGAAAGGGTCACCAGGTCAGTCTGAGTGTTCATGAGATGATAAATGAGGAAAAAGAGGAAAAAATCAATTCTGCTGCAAACATTTATTAACATTTTTCTCCTTTTTTCATTATTTAGATTTAAAAAGTGCGTTTAATATGAACTGAAAGGTAAAATACAGCATGAAATGTCTGAAACAGATTGGCGTTGTGGCAAATAGAAAAAGCAAAATCTCTCTTTAAGGTAGACGAGATAAAGCCTTATTATTGGAGTCTCATGACTGTCTGACTCCTGCCCTCTGTGTCTCCCTGTCTCTCTCCGTCTCTGTCAATGGCCCCTTGTGTTGTGCTGTGCAGAGGTTTTGGAGCATGTAGCTGAGGAAGAATAGCCTCTTTTGTGCACAAGCTTCCTTTCTAATATTGTTACTAGATTGTAAGCCAGGAGAAACTGGCAGATATTTGCAGAGGACCCGAAGACAGACAGAAGTGGGGCCGAACCTTGCTTTGCTCTTCTACGAAATTGCAAATTTTTTCCTCCTTGTTTTATCAGTGAATGAATTCTGTTTCCTGCGGCTGTTTCATGCTCTTGTGAACAGTCTGACCCCACTCCTCTCAGCACTGCAACAAAACTTTCTGATTCATGAATAATTTAATGAAGCTACTGCTCAACCAGAAGTTTAGTGCTGCATGTGGCCAAAACATTGATGTCAGTTTTGTAGGTGTACAGTACAAAGTAGGAAGGAAACGGACAAAGGGATTGATGGAGTGATAGATAGTGCTGCAAGTGACGAATCTGTTTTTCTTAATTTCAGGCCAATTTTTTAGAGGAAATTGGCAACTGAGATGTTTTTTTTCTTTTACATTATTATCACATAAGTGTTTTCTTGTTTAGTTTGTTTCAGGGGAAGTGGTTTATCAGTTGCTTCTAATGGAGTCTATATTGGTCATTTCCATGTAATCAAAAGAAAAAGATCAAGTGTTATTTTAGTGAAAATGTGAGCTCACCTCACTTGGTTTTGTTAATGTTGTTGTTAAAGCAGCACGAGCAACAACAACAAAAACAACAACAAGAACAGTATATTTTTTTATACTACTGTGGAACTAAATTAAAAGGACACGTAATTACTAAATAAAATAATTATACATCATAAAAACTAAAACAAAACTAAAACTAAAATCTTTTAAAATATATAAAAATAATAAAGTGTCTTGCAAAACTTTCAATCTTGTTTAAAAAAACAAAACAAAAACAAACTATTACAGTGTCACAGTGCTACTGGACTGATGTCACCTAATGACCAAAGCTTAAAAGGAGACTCTGTGGCTCTCTCTGTACCAGATCTGCCAACACTACCTTATACAAATATAAAAATGTGGACTTTAAATTCTGAAAGATACAGTTGATTATAGTTTTAGAAATCCATTTCTCAGATATTTGGAGAGGAGTAACCAATTATGGTCCTTTTCTGTAAAAACAAACAAACAAAAACTTCTAATTTTGCGTTTTTAAAGGGGTGAATTTCTGTGTGTGTGATGGTCGAGTGTGCACCGATCAATGACAGTGCATTCTTTCCTGCTGTGCTGTTTCTTTGGCTCATGCTGAGTACGGGCAGAGAGGCCAGTGTCAGGAACAGGGCCAGGAACACAGCCAACAAGCTGTGTGTGTGTGTGTGTGTGTGTGTGTGTGTGTGTGTGCATTTATTGAGAGGATTAGCTGATTTTAATTATTATTTAGCAGAGATTAAAAATGATGGAGGATTGAGATTGATCAAGTCATAACTGGATATTAAGAAATATACTAATTGTGACACAAAGTAACTTTGGTGCTTTGCTCATCACAAAGTCTTGCATGTGTGTTAAAAAGGGAGAAAAAGTTCATTTCAGTGACGTTCAGGCTTGTAGAGGAAGCCATCAGTTGAGACTGAATTATTAATGTGTAGTAAAAGCAGAGGTGCTTCCTCCCATCACTGCCAAGCTGCTTAGAGCAGTGACCGCATAAGCTAAAAGTGCCCACACACGCATACACACACACACACAAATATAACTTTGGGCTTTCAGTGGCTTCACGAACATGTTTTTTGGGTCAGAGTCCTGGGTGATACTGTGTTAGGTATTTTAAATGAGCGTGTTTGCACACTCACCAAAATAGGGGTTATTTCAAGAGAAGCAGGTTGCATATTCCCAGCATAATATAATGTATTACAACATAATACTTTAAAACGGGTCTTAAGGCATTGTTTTGTGTGGTTACCTGCAGCTCTACAGAGAACAATCTGTCCAGGAACAAATAAGAGACAGACAAAAAAAAGTGAAATGCAACGATGAAACATTTTGCAACTAAAGAGAGAGAAATATTGTCTCAGAAGATGGTGGAGACCAAAGCAGAGATATCAATACTTATTAGTAGACTTTTGTTAGGCAGCCAGAAACACAAATACAAATCAAAGCAAAGGCTCTGTGCCTGCTGGATGTGTAAATACACAACTTGCAAAGAGGTTTGCCATGTCAACGTAATGTCGGTGTTTTGTTTACAGCTTGTTCTGCTGCCAAAAGTTGGCCAAGAAATCATCTTCTGCACCTTTAAATTGATCAGTCTCCCTCTAAACAACTGACTCATGGCTTTGCTTCCTATAGTCACTATTTGTGAATTTCTCCTCTGTATGAGTGTTTGTCTAAGATATTAATAAATGGTATTTAGTATTTTATAGGGATGCACGATATTCGTTATATACGTTATCGGTATCAGATGATATTTGTTTTAAAATTAAATATCAGGTATCAGCCAGCATGTCGATATCTGCCGATAAAATAACCGATAAAATAATAAGCTGTTATTCTCTTGATTAAATGCAGTTACATAACAGAAATTATGTTAAACATGTCAGATTTATTTATGGCATTCGAGTGTTTTCCTTCTTTTCTACAAGGAATGAATATTACATAATTTGTAAGCTTTGTATTTTATGCCTGCAATTGCCGGCGGGCCAACACTGTAAGAGTATGCATAATAACACTGCATGTAAATTCCACTAAAGCAGAGACTTGATGATCACTGCAATTAGGTATGGGGGAGTAAAAATATGCATATATATATCGATATCGATATTGATTAGCGGCCAAATGAGTTGGTAAATATCGGCATATCGGATATTTGCAAAAAAAAAGCAATATTGTGCATCCCTAGGATTTTGTTAAATTCTGCTGTGTCTTCTCTCTGTTTTCACTCTGTATTCCTGCTCCGTGTCAATGGGATGGCACCCTTGTGGCTCCTGGCAGGCTACAGAGAGGGGTTTCTGTGGAAACGAGGCAGAGACAACGGACAATACCTCAGCCGAAAATTTATTCTGTCTGAACGGGAGGGCGTTTTAAAGTACTTCAACAAGCATGATGTGAGTGTCTTTCTCCCTAATTCCTTCTATCTTTGTCACAATCTGTGTTCAGTTCACTGCCTTTGTTAAAAAAAAAAAACTCACTCTCTAGAAATGTCCTGACTGTTCTAATAAAATTCTACATACTCTTATCTTAAAATTCCAAGCTGTAGCGAAGTAAAATGGTTACCTCTCTGCCTAAAAATCATGGTAGTGATGAAAAAAGAACTGAATAGCACCTTCATGGCACATAATGTCACAATCAGTATGGTTAACTGGTAAATGGTTATATTATGCATCCTCTTATATTCCACCAGAGCATTTTCTGAAGGATATAACAGAAGTCGAGACTTTAATACTGACCACCTCTCCTCTAAAAACTTCTTGCCTGCCTGCAGGCGAGAGAGCCCAAAGCGATAATGAAGATCAATACAGTGAACGCCACATTCCAGCCAACGAAAATCGGCACTGCGCATGGCCTGCAGATCACCTATTTGAAGGACAACAGCACTCGGAATATCTTTGTTTACCATGAGGATGGAAAGGTGAGGCGTGGTGTCCCTCTGTTACGAGTGTGTGGGCTGTGTGTGTCCCTCTGGTGGAAATAATTTGTCATTACACGTCTGTGTTTAATTGAAGTTAAGTTGTATAACCTGTAATAAAAGCTCAAGGCTCACACATTAGAAGGAAGTAACAATGTGAATCATCTCCCTTGGGTTAAATCTTTTTAGATGCCATTTCTATCACAAAATCCATTTAGAAAAGTCATTTTGTCTACTAATGAGAGTAATGATTGCCTTGTGTCATGATGGAGGTAATTAGGGGCTATCAGGGCTGATGATTATTTGTTAAATGATATTGCTGTAAGAGTGAGTCACATAACAGAACTGATTTTTCACTTGAAGGAAATGGTGGACTGGTTCAACGCCATCAGAGCAGCCAGGTTTCACTACCTGCAGGTGGCTTTTCCTGGAGCTTCTAACTCTGATGTGAGTGCATGCACGCACACATAAATGCATGCACATTAGAGACGTCATATTCTTTAAACATTTTCATAGGATTGTGGATTTTCCGCAAATTGAGTAGACTGTAAGTTCTACAATCAAAAACATTTGTATTTTATTGGCTGATTTAAGTATTCATTATTTTCCTTGCAATGTGGAGAAGACTTAGAAACACCTTTAGGATCTGAATGTTGAAGAAAATGAGAAAAATATGCAGAAAAATAATTGGAATGATTGAATAATTAAATAAAATCCCCAGTATAAAACTTCCTTTCACCCTCAGTTTTTCCAAGAGACTGATTAAGACTGTGCATGCACACACACGCAGAGTTTATCAGTGACTAAGTCTTTCTCTTTGTTTGTCTAGTTGTTGCCAAAGCTGACCAGGAACTACACAAAGGAGGGTTACATGGAGAAGACTGGTCCAAAGGTAATGCATTTTTAAATTTCTTTTTGTTTTTTCTACAGCATTTGAGTTGATAAAATTTTTCCACAATATGATTTATATGTCACAGAAATATACAAAGCTCATAACAGCTTCTTGCAGAGCATGTGAGCCTGAAGTTATTTTGAGACTGAGATGCCTCATTGCTCTTCTGTGTCCGTCCCACAGCACACAGAAGGCTTCAAGAGGAGATGGTTCACGATGGATGACAGGAGGCTCATGTACTTCAAAGATCCACTGGTACTGAAGCTGCACGTTATGAGCAAACTGCAGTTACACAATATGACCAGCAGATGCTGCTATGCACGTCTCTCTTCTGTGCATCGGTCTCTGTTTGGAGGAATAGTGCATTCAAAAACTTAGTATGCAATATTTTCCTGTACAACAGATTTCTAGTCATGTAGACTGTTTGCAGGCATTTTGTTGAAAGTAGAGATTTTGTTAATGTGGTTTTTGTTGCTCAACATGTGAAAACAGCATGGTGAATTATGACAAGGTTATTCACAGTAATTTAATCTAGAGGAGAGTATGTTTTATGTGTTTACTCAACTACAAATTTGTGTTTTTTGGTGATTAAAATGTAAAGTGTATTTCTGTCTCTGCTCCCAGGATGCTTATGCACGAGGCGAGGCTTTTATTGGCAGCAAGGAAAACGGCTACACTGTGGTTCCTGGCCTTCCCGTGAACATTCAGGGCAATCACTGGCAGTTTGGAATTACCATCGTGACCCCAGACAGGAAGTTTCTGTTCGCATGCGAGACTGAAGAGGATCAGAAAGACTGGATCGCAGTATTTCTGACTGTTATTAACAGACCAATGCTGCCTCAGGAGTATGCAGGTAAACAGAAAACAAGACTGAGTCATTGGTTAGCTGTTTTCCTCAAGCTGTGTCTCTGATTAATATTATTTTTCTGTTCTCTCTTCAGTTGAGGCCTATTTCAAGCACAAACCTTGACTGTCTTGGTGTTTGAAGAACTGCTGGTGGAGGATGAAGAGCAGGGAGTGGAAACGGAGTAAAATCACGACCTGAGATATGTACTTTAATAAGAGCCTTTATGAAAACTTCAGGGTGATGGAAAAAAAAAAAGTACCCAAAGGTTAAGACAGCTTTTACCACAGTTATCGTTCCCACAGTGACTCCTTCTCCTGCCACCCTGCTCAACCTCACCAACATTATGTGCCAGAACCATTTCACAGGGAGTACGAATCACTCCTGAGCTCATGAATGTTGGCCTAACTCACTCATCAGTTATGCGACTTAATACTTGAAAGAGGTCAGTCATCCTGACCTGAATGTGCAAAAGTTGCGTGCTCGACTCATCTGTAGGAATCAGAATTGTGCTGCTTGGATGACAAAATTGGTGTTTTTCTTTCTGTTCTCAGTAATATAGTATGATATGAATACGTAAAAACTTGAAGGTAGAGTCAGTAGCATTGCTCATTGCAGCTTGTAACGCAATTTGGGCCCCTCCTCCCAAGCTGAACTCCACCAGGAGTATCGTAGCGTGTGTGAATACTGCTTGTTCCTACACAGCAAGCTACATAGGAATATCACATTTGTTTCAATGGGTAAGTTGATAATTTAGCAAGCTCGTGTTTGGCACCTACCTGTCCAACAGAAAGCAGGCCAACTCTGCGTCGCTCTTCATCCCCTGCCTCTCCTTCAGTGCTCAAAAGCGGCTAAAAGCCAAACCAAGATTCACTCTCATTCTGGAACGAGCTTTATCCACTTACTGTTTCGCCTCATAGGGCTATATTTCCTTTTCTTTGCCGCTACATCTGCATGTGCTATTTTTTTCTTGTCTGAATTACATCCAGTTGCTATGTTTTATCCGCTCACCTGCATGCTGTCATTTGCTGGGGGAAATGCACCCACTCCCCACCCAGAAATATCAAAATACAGGCCGAGGGCAGAGGCTCTGCAGACAAACATGTCTAGGGGCTCATAAGTGATGATTGAGCCAGTTATAAGTCTACATAGTATAAGTCTATATTTTGTTTTTTAGGAAAATGCTACTGACTATACCTTTAAATTACTCAAATGTTCTGTACTACTACATTAACCGTATATTTCAGCTCAGAGTACAAACGGCCCTTTTGGTCAGTTACTTACAAACTTAAACAAACATTATCTGACACAGGACTAAAATTAGTACATTATCGTGCATGTTCACATTTATTGTCATAAAAGTACAATGTCATTTAATAGCCAATATTTATTTTTTTTTAACTGTCTAATTTGCTGTACACAGCTTGCAATGAGGTGCTAAGCTTAGCAGGTATAATAAGTTATTTTCAAGTTTTTTTAAAAAATGTAGTATAGTTATTTATCCAGCAGAGGGAGGCAAAGGAAAGGTTTTCAAATGTACTCATTCCCACACACACAGACACAAAGCTCTTTCACCTCATCAAACCACTGACAGCAGGTTTGCAGACTGAATTATTTGTGCAAGTGCTGAAGAGAATGGCATGAAGTTAGAATGGAGCAGGGATGCCTTTGTTCACACTCCAGAGAACTGCAGTCCTGCAAACCATATGAGCATTCATTTGCATTGCTTAAACATTAAATCCCCACCACACATTGTTTTGTAAATCATGCTCTGAACTAACTGTGGACTTAAGGGTAAAATTCACATTACCATCTACGTTTATTGTAGTTCACTTTCAGTTACAAGAGAGAAGTTGCACATTGAAAAGTAGCAAAACCAAAACTCATTACAATACTCTGAACATCAAGAGTGGAAAAACATACAGGAAGTACTGTACAGATACTCAGTTTCTCTGGTTTCTACTGCTAAGATGAAATCTACCAAAGCAACAATCATATAAAAAGAGGCCTATGCTTCTGTAATGAAGAACAGGTTAAATACTGGGAAACAGATTACTGTACAAGAAACGTTCTAGTTAATGTCAAAGAAAGCATGGCACTATACACCCATTATATATTCATGAATGGAAAATAAACAAAAAACACAAAGCAGGAAATAAAGCAGCCTACTAATGTTTACACATCTGGGTACAAATAAAACAAAAAGATATATATATATATATACACATCTGTGTGTCATATACAGTACTCTATGCCAATACATTGTGAACTTTACTCCTGCCCATGATTTTATGACCATCTTTTTCTTTTTTTTTGTTTAAAAGCAGAACAAAAGTATTTACATCACCTTCGTTAATTTTCCAGAGGACGTTTGAACATCTGTTTATAAAGAACAATTTCAAAACAACATCATACAAATATTCAAGAAGAGAAGCTCAATTAAAGCGCTCAAAGACACGACACTGATCCTCTAATAGATTCGGTGACCCATGCACGGCCATGTTTTTGTGAAGTTAAACTACTGTATACTCCATTTTTTTGCATTGAGCATGATTCAGCCAAACCCACAAAAAGAATCATTTGTTGTGGCTAATGATGCTATTCTGTACCTTACATCCTTGTATACACAATAGCAACATCTATTAACTTTTAAATAGAAGAAGATGTCAAATATCCACAGCTGAATCATGAAAACGTTTTGATTGAGTTTATGCTGGTGAGCTAAACTGGCTGCAAAGAGCCTGTTGACTGACTGACGGACACTGAACCATTTACAGAAGACACATCACTACACATCGGGTACATGAACATTCATCCGTACGCTGATCAAGAAGACAACTGTCACTGATCTTTATAATGGCTGTGAGAAATGAATGGCTTTACATGGCATGTATCTTGCTTCTGCAAAAAGATCATGTGATTAAATCCCTTCACAATAAAATAACCTCACGTGCTAATGCAAAGGTATTTGTTGGGTGTGTGATTCAATGTCAGGGTTAAGATACTATCATGCAGCTACAGTAAGGGAGAAAAATGTCCATTGATAGGTTAGGAACTGAGGTGTGCAGCGCATTTTTGCAAACTATAACCTGCATTTACAGCTGCAGAAGGAGGAAGAGCAGGACACAGGAGCCGGAGCAGGGCAGTGAAATAAGTGCAGGAATACAAACGGAGGCTGAGAAAGTTGCAGGTAAAGAAAGTTGTACCTCGCTGGAGCTGACTCCTCATTCTGGATCAGGTCAGATATGAACACCTTCTGTATGAACGTGAATGATTCACACACGCACACGCGCACACACACACACACACACACACACACACACACACACACACACACACACACATAAATGCACACTTGCACACAGATGCAGTGAGCGACCAGGGCAGGTTTTAAGACCTGCAGCAGCCTGTGCTCTTCATCTCCTTGTTCACATACTCCTGGAGCTTAAATTTCTCACTGGGATCCTTCATCGACCGATGCTTCAGCTCCCTGAGAAAGAGGAAACAATGGAGTCAAACTAAATTACTACCTGAACTTTGTCTTTAGATCATTACTAATGGTGTCCTTACATCTGATTCATAAAGGTGCTATGCAATTCCACAAAGTCATGAGAGGTAAAGCAAGGCAACATCTGGAAATCAAGCTAGCTGTAGCACGAGACTCTTAAAGAAGCAACTTCACTGCATCCTCCCCTCCGTGTTTTTGCTTCATAGCTCCGACCTCCCCTTCACCTGGCTCATGTTTTATTTCCTTTTGCTGTCAGTCTCTCTTTTAGATGAACGTCCTGCAACCTTTTTTCGGGTTGCTTTTCCATGTCTGCAGTTGTTGCTAAAACTGGAAGAGCAAATTTTAAATGGGTTGTCCATCATGCTTTCACTAGCTGAGGGTGATTGAATGAACATCTACCTTTATAGAGTAGCGAATAGGAACACCTGCTGTCTGAAATGACCCGTGATTGGTTGAAAATTGTCGTCGTTGTCTTCA
Organism: Naso brachycentron; assembly: GCA_029874485.1. NCBI lineage: Eukaryota > Metazoa > Chordata > Actinopteri > Acanthuriformes > Acanthuridae > Naso > Naso brachycentron. Next base: position 11,464,244 of record JAQFJA010000009.1, on the reverse strand, counting down.
TTTTCTAAAGCCTGAATACAGAGTCAAGAAGAGGTGCAGAAGTCTAGAGTTCTTTCAAATCACCTGAATTACAATATGCTGAAAGGTTATTATGGAATTTTTGCCAAATGACACAAAAATAAAATGCCTATCCCAATTTTAAAGCCTCTTTGACTCTTATGACTTTCTTTTGGGGCTATTAAAAGCAATGCAGTTGTTATAAATCACTTGATATACTGATATATTGATATACTTGTAACAATATAAGTACAGTGTTTTTAATGTACAGGTCCCATATGGTCTAACAAACGGGTACAGTTTCATGTCTTTCAGTCATTATTTACTTCCACAGAATGTTTACTCTTGTCATCAACCCTGCACGATGAGTTCAAGTTTAACCTCACATCTTCAGTGTTTAGTAGATTAAAACATCTCTTAGATAATTCCACAACGCTTGCAGAGAGGATGATGCTCACTTTGCCACAGCAGTGAAAGCCAGCTCTACATTCAGACCCGACCTGGCGCTGGTCTCCATGAAGGGAACTCCGAACTCCTGCAGAGCCAAGCAGTGACAGTTATTGGAGAAGGTTAGATAAGAAACACTCTTCAGCAGACTGCTGCTCTGACAGACTGCAAAAAAAAAAAATAAAGAAAAATATATATATATATATATGGATAAAAACAATACACGAGTTTAGAGCAGGACTTCAGAGCACAATAGTAAACTTTCCTTCGGATAAATCTGGCTCAGATGTGATAAATTTGTCTCCCGGCTTTGCTGGGGGAATTTGTCTCAGCCCACAGTGATGATAACTGTTGTGCTTTTTCCCCTCTCAGGCTGAGCCTTAAGTTATTTAGTGGCACTTTATTGTCTCACTTTTGGAGAGAATTGCTTTGCTGTTTTCTGCTTGTTTTCTGAGTCACGCTGTAAAGCACCAGCCGGACAGATTGATAGAAATATTTTTTTCTAGTTTCAGTGCTTAGTGTTCATTTTTTTTCCTGGCCGCATTGTCATTTATCGTATAAATATCAAGCTTTTATAAATGATGGCACAAACGGCATAAATCGATACAATAAATATTCATTATGAAATGTTTATTTTCTCCTTGAGGCCAATGCATCTGAGGTGTCTGACTTATTTTTGTCCTGTCTTTTGGGTTTACAGGTTGTTTGTATTCGTCACAGAGCAGAAAAAATTCTTCGAGATAAAGAGTGAGAGTGAAAATGAGGACTGATCTCTACAGAATCCACCTTTCTGTAATATTCAGAGACTCAGTCAGTCACACAAATACCTGAAAATGACATCAAAAGAGAACTTGCTGCCTTCATTGGTCACACACAAGCCTTGATTCCACATGAATTAAAAGATCAGTTAAATTTCAGGATATGAAACGATCAACTTCTCATAGCACCAGCTGTGACATCTGGACAGAAAGAGACGTTAATTCCCATTGTTTCACCTTCGCAAGCCTCTCGCCATCTTCTCTCTTCACCACCCTCTCATGAGTGGCATCAGCCTGGTGAGACAGCAAAAACAAGGTCACACAGACGGACATCAAGAACCAACATCAGTGCTGCAACCACAACATCCACCCACCCACCATGGAGATCTGCTGGCTATTTGTTCACAGTTTACATACAAGCCTTTCCTGGTGTTCAGGTCCGATGGCAGCTAATGAGTCAAGATTGGCTGTCAATTTGCTAATTAAGGGCCGATATGGAGTGTGGGGGATTGAGAAGAGACAGAGCTCCAAGGCAGAGACATCTGTTCTCTGTTCAGAGGGAGGGATGTGAGTGGCAGCCACGGAAAAAAAATGTGTAACAGTGATATTTACAAATTAGCAGCTTGAGATATTGTCAGATGTGTGTGCTTGAAACGAAATGAAATGGGCCATATAGTCACTAATGTTTGACTAACGGAGCTTCAAGTGGGTCTGATTTGCTTTTTTTTTTCTTTTTAAGGGAGCTGCACTTGAACATAAACATTTCTGATCCCAGCTCCCCATGACTGTTTTTCAGACGCTAAAACACACTTTTTCTGATACTTCACATTAAGCATGAAGATGTTTGTCAACATGATGAAGCCAGAAAGGACGAGGCTGGTGATATTTCAATTTTTTGCTAATTTGAACAAAGCCCATTAGAAGTCCGAAGCAAAAAGTCTCAGTACTAATCTCAAATCAAACGCCACTTATTAAAAATGTTCATGTTTAA
>JAQFJA010000009.1:11429633-11444063 GCA_029874485.1 Naso brachycentron | reverse complement strand
ATGATGAAAGTATGTTGGTGTGTCAGATTCGCACACTCACTTACACAAACACTTCGCCTCAACTTCAATCTCACATCTGAAATTTTAATTTCATCATTTGAAAAGTTCATTTGTTCTCTCCTCTTGCTAATGTGTGATTTCATTTTCAATTCAAGTTTCAAAGTTCATCGATAAATCATACAGGGCATCACAACTCAATTACAGCATCATCAGGCATAAGCGACAATTTTCTGACACATGAGAAAACGTTTTTGCACATCAGCCTCAATTAAACATTAATGTGCTATTCATTAAAAAAGAAGAGGCAATTTAGTTCATTATCAAAAATAAAAGATTTATGATTACCCACCTTATGTGGTGACTAGTATTATTTGCTATGCTACTGTATGCACACTGTTAAAACTTCATGTTTTCAGGCACACAAGCATAGCTGTTCAGCATGACTGACTCATCTGCTGTTTCAAGCCATTTAAAAACATGTTCAACCAAAAGACAAGGGCCCGACCGCAGCAGATTAAAAATGTAATCATCTGAAATACTCTTACATAAGGGTAGGAGATGGAAAGTAATAAATTACATTTACTTGTGTAACTGTAACCGAGTAGTTTTTTTTGTGTACTTGCACTTTTTAAAGTAGTTTTTAAAATCTGTAATTTTACTTTTACTGAAGTAGGTTTTGTTTGAAGTACTGCTCTTCACTACATTTTTAATCACATCCGTTACTGAGGAAAAAAAAAAATGAAAGGAAAAAAATCACGGTTTGAAAACAACCGCAGTGAATGATGGGCTGGAGAACAAACTGGTGCTAAATCACATCAGTAAAACTATACGATCGCAAACTGGCCAATTGAAACCCTGACATTTAAACAAGAAAAAAAGCCCCACTGCAGCAGCCGCAGGTCTGCAGAGATGAGGTGAACGTAGCCGCACAGCGCAGGACTTCATTCAGAGATGCAGATTTATTTAGTGCAGCAACAGCAGCAGCACCTGTGGAACAACGCGAAGCAGGAGGAGAGCGAGAGGGACAGCCGACCATGATCCAAAAATACGACAAAGAAAATTTTCACAAGTGTGTCACCTCAACTGCTACAACGCCTTTCTATACTAAGACTCATACTGTCAATGGTAACACTGTGTAGATTTGTTTAAAAAAATTCGATTTATTTGTTTACTTAATTGTTTATCAGAGAAAGAAGAGAAATTCATTAAGCTGTTGCCATTCTCATGGCCCGTAGACGGGACGTAAGAGTTTTAAGTGGTTCTTAGCCCTGTGCATATTGACTTAAATGTATAAACTTAAGTCAATATCAACAAGCTTTTAATTTTCTATAGTTCGTTGAATACAGTTCATTTTTATAGCAAGATTCTTCCCTAACTCTCATACCTATATTTTTGGGATTATATTTTCTCCATCATAGGCCTTTAAATTTGGGTATTCCATATAGGCCCCATGACAAAGGTGGATGTGAACAGTACTCTTTTCACCTCTGGGTAAAATTAAAACATACATAAAGCAAAATTAATTTTATTAGATTTCTCAGCTTAAGCAGGGAGCCTCTTAACTCGATCATATTTTACCCAGAGTTTATAGATGATGTATGTGTTCTAAATATTTTCTTTCCACACATTTTGTCAGTTGAAGCGTCGTTGAAAATGACTAGTTTCTACAGGAGAGTCAAAAACAAACAATTTAAAGACAGAAAAAAAAAGACTGAACACTGAAAATCTGAAACACTTAATTTGAGGTCAGCAACATCAACATGGCACAGATCCTTCATCCCTGAGCAAACAGCCCTCCATCAAACAGGGATAGGACAAATTAATGGTTGTGCAGCATTACATTTGATAGGAGACTTGGAGGCATATTGTGGAAATATAAACTGTCTCTCATCATGTTGTCACTTTCTCAACTGAGAGTGCATTTGAATGTTTTGCAAAGTTTTATTGTTATGCAAGAGCCTTTCTGAGCAAACCTGTATTTTCCTCACTGTGTTTTGACAGTTTGTTCTGTATTTTTCCTCTCTGCTTTTCTCTTTCTTTTGTCTACACAAACCAGCTAAACTAACTGTGATTAGTATAACTGTACAAAAAACATCCTAAAAAAACAGAAACTAAGTAATCAAATTTTTACGCAAAAATGAGCTGAAAAAATTGATAGCTGTCTCCACCTTTTCGCCCACACAGCAGATGCAGTGCATATTCACCAACATCTAAAATAATCCTCCGTCCGTGCCTCTCTCTCTCTCTCTCCATCCTAACTTTGAGTCCCTCCACCCTCCCACACTCACCCTCTCTCTGAGTGCACCAACACTTCAGCTCTGGATTTTATCTGCCTTTAGCTCTGCTCCGGCCCCCAAAAATGATGGCAGCGGCAATTAGCATCATTCATCATTTTTCACCTTGGCTTCAGGGAGCAGTGTGCGTTTGCATGTCAAACACTGTGTGTGAAAAATGGGTTAGAGAACCACTGCTGACAGGCTTGTGCCATCTGAAAATCCTTCAGTGTGTCATAATGTCCCTGTCATTGGCTGATACATAAAACTTTTTGCAAATACAGTAAACATTGCTGTAATGATGCATAAAACAGTTACAGTAACTAATGGCTGGCTCGAGTCTTTAAGGGGCTCAGAGCAGAATGTGATTTGCAGCTGTTGGTGTTAAACTTTGCACAGCTCCCTGGCCTCAGTTTATTATCATTTATTACTAAAAGCTTGAGGTGATGTCAGACTTGTGCACTGCTGCCACTACATTTGGCCAAATGTCACTGGACTGTAGTATACAGTAGTTAAGATGCATTGTGTATTAACTTTGAGCATACTAAGCATTTCTCTCTTGTGCGGCGGATGTCAAACCAGCCAATCAGAGAACACTGGTGTTATTTTCAGTATTAAAGACAAGAAAAAAGTCTTTAAAATCTTAAACATTACAGTGCTAATGTAATGTTTTTAGTGCAGGCGATCACAGGCGGTAGAGAAAGACTACTTAGAAGAAAACAATGATGTATCATGCAGGTTAAACCTGCAATGACTGAATAAAAGATCAAAATTCACTCTCTTTTGGCTCTGCTTTGGTCTCAACAACCCCTGAAGAATATATGTGGCTCTTTTGCTGCTAGAAGCTCCACTCTCTTTTTGTCAGCTAGTTTCTTAATAAGTCTGCATGGTGCTGGACTGGAGATTTTAGTGTTTTTTGTTGAAACAAACACCTGGCTGTAGCTGCAAACCACACACTCTTTCAGCTGTGTTTTTGTTCTCTGCTAAATGTTCTCCTTGCTGCTAAATACACCATTATGTTCATCAGCGAGTCGCCAACTGTGGCTGTCTGCTGCTTCAAGCTGAGCAGTTAAGTTGGGCTTTTAGAGGTGTTTTTACAGAAAACAGCTGCCTGCTGTGGAAAAAAAAATACAGAATGATAACAGTAAAGTTGTGGGACGGATAGCAAAATAATGAAAAACTCTATAACGTCCCTCGAGTCGATGGGAGCTGCAGGTTCAGGTGAAAGTCCTCTGTAGGTTCATTCATGCAAGCTACTTTGTTTTGGGCAAAAAGACTATGTTTTTTGTTTTTTGTTTTTTTTAAAGAGAAAGAGCTCCATAGGGTACCTTTAAATTATTGGTTCCTCCTGCAAACAGCTTGTGTGCATCATTTTCTACTAAAAAGCTTCGCCCAAGATCAGCTGGCTTTTCATTGATATGAACAGGTTAACAGTAGAACTTAAATGAGTGGAACGTCCATGAGGCCTGAACCCTAAAACCCCGCAATGACCTCTTTTAGGTAAATGATCCATTAATGTGGAGAAACAAGGAAGGACAAAAGCACACTTTGCAGTATTGGTCGGCAGATCGATCCAAATATCAACAGTATCAATACCACATTGATATCGGTATCCAATCGATACTTGCGTGACGGGATCAATACTTTAATTTCAGTTTCTCTCTGTTCAGTAAGTGCTCCCATTTTACTAAGGACATGACATGTCTGTGCAAAGGCCGCTTCTTTCACATCTTTCATGCACATTTTGCTACTCCTCCTCCCCTGCTCCACTTCGTTTTGCTGTCCTGACATCACCTGACCCAAAAAATATCTCTTATTTGCCTAAAAACTGTATTTAAAACCTGTCCTAAGTTTCCACATGCACGAAATTAACAGCTAAAATAACAACATCACTTAGCAGTCACGAAAATGTTTTCAGATTTAGCATATTGATGATTCATTCACCTTACAAATCATAACACACTGTTCTCCCTCACATGAAAGTACATTAGCCGCTTTTCAGAGTAAAAAGTATCAGTATTGGTATTAGTAACGTCGTTACTGGCCCTGTATTCACTTGGTAAATACAGTATCGCACACCTCTTACTTTGCAGAAAATAAACTTGGGTTTGTTTTCAGAGTTGACAGCAAGCACACAGGGACTGACAGTCTGGAGTTTACACACAGTATGAAGGTAAGCAGGCAGATCAAACTGTAGCTGCTTGTGTTTGAACAAAACGCTGAAAGCTGGAGAAACCATAAGAGCACATTCTTTTTGTACAACACATCAGACACTTCAAAAACTCACTGGCAGTCTGGTGCTGAAAGAGGAGTTTGTTCAGGCTGGACGAAGTCGTAGTGAATCACAGTCAGCAACATTTGTAGGCCGGGTATCAACACGGGTGTGCAAGAGACGAGTGGAGGACTTTTCACTGTGGTTGCCTTGAGATCACTTGTGAAGTTTGAAGGTCAGATCAAATCCTAAGGGGTTTTTTTTCTACTTCAAGAAATACCAAAAGCCATTTCTAAGTATTTTTCACAGAACAGACAGGTGAGAAGGTGCATTCAAAATTGAAGATCCTTGCTAAAACACTGCTCTGTGGCAAAGATAGTCAAGCTTATCCAACAATCTGCCTCAAGGTATTGATGGAAACGGGATCGAAAATCATGGCACTGAGAGGTCTAAGGCTATGCTGCAGGGATGTGTGATGTGGTTTTAAGAGGAAGATATTTTCCCGGGCGTCGTGCCTGAAACTGAACTCGCTACAAGTCCTCTGGGGTCTCCTTCCTCCAGGAAACAGAGACAAATAAATCCTGCTATAATTATGCAGGCTAACCGCCAAACCATGACACACATAATGAGGAGAATACACAGACACAGATCATTTACACTCATTAAATCATGTTCTCATGGAATATGGTCACACACACACACACAAACACACACAACCTGTCCCTGCTTGAGATGCGTAAAGTTTAACAGATTATACACACTCGCAGATCCAGACGGTACAAGTTCCCTTTGATCACACAGGGATTCCTGACTCCCCAAAGATTAAAAGACCAAACGAGATGATGCACTCTACATGCATATGAGGGGGAAAAACGACAAACACACACTGCAACTCTGTGTGAAAAAGTACAGCCACCACACCATGTGCCCCCCCTCAAAGAGAGAAGTCAGTGGAAAGTTGTTTTGTGTGTGCAAAATCCTTCAGATCTTTTATTTAAATGTTGTTTGCTGAATCATTTATTGTTAGTTGTTATTTAGCACAGTGCGTGTATGCCTGTGTGATCTGGAAATAACACCATAAGAAAATTGTATTTACACTCGCGGGTACACCTGGGCCTGTATAACAGCTTCGTCGTCCTCGGCTTTTAATATCACCCACCATAATTAACAACTGACAACAGACACGGTATGTGTGGATTACTGACTCACCAGACCTTACTATGTTTTTGTAAATCAGGGTTTAGGTTTTGTGCTTCATTCATTATGTGAATTTAATTCAAGCTATTTGCTAAAAACAGCTTTGCCTTGATTACCATCTGGATGAGGAAAACAATGGATTGTGGCCGCTAAGAGTTTTTTAAATGAACCTGCATGTGTAATAATAACATCAAGGTGAAGAAAAAGTAGATATACAGACACACATGGGTGAAGACTGAAGGTGGGTAACATTCACATTTGATCTGATACCAGTATCGATACATGGTTAACAGTACCAGTGGCCAATGATACCTTTTTTTTTTTTTTAAAGCACTGTATTTGTTAATAACAAAAATGTAGTTTCAATTGTAAAAAATGAAATCACCAACTACAGTGCAACACTGCCATTTCTTCAAAGGAGGAAGCTGTTAAAAGACCGAAGAGCAGCAATATCTGTTTAACTCTTCACACTTGATATGTCATATGAAGCTACTAGATATTACAACATTATTGGACTGTCTTATAAAGTTAACAATAATAGGCATTTTCGGACCAAACAGTTCTAGCAACTTTTTGAGAGGAACTGAGAGGAGTTCCTGGGGAACAAAGCACCTTTAAGGTCTTTTTATCTGCTGGCATTCGCACCACAAATAGGAACCCGCTACGTAAACTATGTAAGCTGGCCGGCAGTTGGTATACTAATGTCAGTTCTATGTAACTTAAAACGTAACTTTATAACAACAACAAATGAAAGCTAACGTTACTGCGTTACCGCTCCAGTATGTGGTGACAACGTACCATAAATCTCGTAATGAACGCTATTATATCTCAGGGAAGATACAAGGACAAAAAAAAAGGCGATCTCGTTTCGAGCTCCGTTCAAAGTTTGTGTCGTCTAGTTAATACAGCCGTTTTTATAGAACGGTGGTGGTCGGCGCTGGTTCTTCAGTTCAACCGATCAACATGCACTTACTTCACTATAGTTCATCATGTGCGGCAAAAGTACCTATTCTGGAGTTGAAGCTAACAAAGTTCCTCAAAATGTAGTTCTAAGAACTATAATAGTTCACGGTTCCTGCGGTGAGGATGCAGTAAAACGTGAGGTTCTTAGAACTAAGTTCCTAGAACTATGAAATGGTACCTGTGGTCCGAAAACGCCTAATGTGAAATAGTAGAGAGCAGCACTATGTCATTGTAGGGTCTGCCTACAAAGAAGATGATGAAACATATCCATTCTTGTGTTGTTGCTGTCACTAGTATTTGCATTCAGTAATGTTTTACCATTTACAAGTCACATTATATTGATTTTATATGGTTTTGGACGTACAAGAAAATCTCCCATCTGCCTCAGCATACTAAGTGGCGTGTTGGTAAGGAATTTGGCCATTGACTGATTGTTGGCCATTGTAAAAATGCTAAGCTAACGTCAACCAAGATAGAGAAAAAAAGCTTATATATCTTTAATAACAACTTATCCAATGACAAATTAGTTATATGAGGATGCTGAAGTTGTCAAAACCTCAATTAAAATTTCATTGTCCACGAAGGTTCAACTTTTAGCAGGAATGCTAATGTTAGCAACAGCTGCTGTGCGCCTGACTTACAGAGACTTGAACAAGCTGCTGGGGTTATGTATCCTCGCCTTCTCTCTTTCCCTAGATATTCTAAAAAAAGCACTCTTAGGTAGCGAAATCTGCACCAAGTACTCAGTAGTTCCAGCTTAATTTTGGTACACTTAAAAGTACCGAGTTTGGTGCCCAACCCTTGCGAAGACTACAGATCATCAAAGAGTCCCATGAATCCTAAATGTGTTGACTTTTGATCCCAGGAGAAAAGTTATAAAACATCAGTGCTTTAAAATTCTGCACAGTGAAACAAAAATAATCTCATCTACATCTTCACACAAACAGGGCTATGAATTACAACTGCTATAAAAACTTTTTCATGGCAATAAAGCATTTAATCGTCCATTTAACTGTGCATGGTGTGCAAAGTGTTTTATGTATACAAGTCTTCATATTTTAGCCTCCCCTATACACCTGTTGAAAAAAACACCGTAATACAGTAACAAAACTGCACTGAAATCAGGCCATAATCTACATATTGGGACACGGGTCTGCACTGCATGGTACAACAAATAGAGATTGCTTTGAATTTACTCAGAAGTACATCCTCAACAGTAGAACAATCTAAAAACTGTGGATGAGTGTATGTGAGTGTGTCTCACCATGGGCGTCACGGTAGTAGGCATGAGTGACACTGCGGAACCGCTCCTGTCCAGCTGTGTCCCAGATCTGCAGAGAATAAGAGCGCAAGGCAATCACTGAATACAGAAAGAAGTCTTTATCTTTCTAATAAGTCTTCTGTTTGCTCAGTCACACCGCTGGAGCTCAGTGTGAAACCCTCTTTTCAGTTTAGCCCTGTGATACCAGATAAGTCTGAAATATGGAAATTGATATCGAAGAGTCCATTGTTTCATGAATCCTAAGCTGAACGGACTTCTAGCTAAAGCTGCATTCAATGATTTTTTGTGGCCACTTGGGGCCAGCGCCATAAATTAGTTGTGGCAAAAATCTTAGCAAAAGGATACCTACGCAGACATCCAGCAAAACATTAGCATTAATTTAGATATCTAATTAAGGTATTTTATGTTTTTTCTACTACCTGATCAATGCAAGTCTAGAATGTTCTCTTTATAGCTCTGTTTTTGGTTTCTAATGACTCATATCTAGCCTCTCTAGTTAAAAGAAGCTAAAAGCCTCCAGAGCTGAGGGCAACAAGATCAGGTGATACTTCTCTTTGAGTTGGCAACTAAACGTAACCTCTTATTTCCATTGTTTAAACAGAAAAATATAGATTAGCGCAGATTTAGGGGTACGGCACATGTTGTATTTATTATTTTTCCAATCATTCCTAATGCTTACAGAGTCTGGACAATGAAATTAAATACAAATCAGCCGTAGTCGATGTCATTCGTCCTACTGTCCATCCACGGTGGAATAAGGCTAATTAAGTCCTTCTTTGTCCCATCAGGCAGCACTGTCTCATCACAATTTACCTCCAATGGCAATTACATTTTCTTTTCTCCCCGGAGCAGACCTGTGCAGGTTGACTGCACCCTGCACTTGTTTTTGTATGAACAGTTCATTTCTTTTTCTGGATGCTTTATCTTCTTCTCTCTGAGACAGGTCAGCTTTGATGCCGGCTTTACCTTCAGATTGTGTCCTCGGGCAACCATCTGCCCAGGATCCAAGTGACGGTAATTCAGAATGGCAATTATGAGAGAAAAAATAACTCACTCTCTCTGTTTGAGGCTACAGGCTGCTCAGCAAATACACTTCAAGCCAATTAACCTCAAATGAATACATCACAGGGCAAAGGCCCACTCCACCAACCTCCGTCAACCTCTAATTACTGTGAGATCATTGGGAGTGATTCATATAATTACTCTGTTTGACAGAAATATCAAATATACAACAATCCTGAATTATTCTCAGCATGGGCACCAGTCCTAAAGAAAGTGAATAAGAGCGAAACGAGGGCGTAAAGTCAAATGGAAAGTTCAGAGAAATAAGGATAAAACTGAATAATTGTTTATTTTGTATATCACTGACTGTCTTAACAACATAAGGCCACTGAGAGATCTCTTCTTCATCTTGTGAGATCAGGCACATGCATCAGTTAGATAAAACAGCAGGCATAGCTACAGACAATATGTGTTTTATCTTCCAGACAGATGGGGTTGAAAACAGGATCTGAAAGGCGGCAACAATGCCTCGGAGCTTCAAGACTGATTCTTATTTCGCTGACACCTTTCTCTCGAACAAGACTCAGTTGTTTGGTGATTTTCAGAATAAATTCTTACCTGGAGCTTCACCTTGACTCCATCAATGTTCAGGACTTTATTCTGGAAATGAAAGCAAGAGATCGTAAGTGACAGTGTCTAAATTTAGGAAACAACTTTTTTAGCGTGTGGAAGAAACAACCATAGGAGTGGGTGCATCAGTTTGTGGTCGGACACCTGTCTGCAAAGTCTCTTCCTCTCATCTAGCAGCCACTCTCTCAACGCCTCTTTCCATCAATATTACATGTCTCCACCTCACTTTGGCCCCTTTTGATGAAGCTTCGCATCCACTCTCCAGGGGATTAACCCCCTCTGCCCTCCTCGCCTCCCTTAGTCTCTCCATCTTAGGGAGGCATTTGTGTGATCTCGGCTTCGATCTGCTCCATCACACAGCAGAGTAAAGCCCAGCCATGTGGACGTGCAGTTTCCCAGAGCAAAGGTCGACTCTGTCTTGATGGTTCAGTGTACAAAAGGTTAAACAACCTGTCATGAAATTAAATTCAGTCTAATGGTGACAGGAGCTGGTTTAAGTTAAACTTCACTGACTAGAAACACAAAGAAATGCTCCTTATGGCCATTAAGTTGTTGTTTAATTTAGATGCGAGGAAAAAAAGATTTTTGCTAGTTTGACTCTACAGATTATTGCTTTGTACAAAACATTACAGTACATAGTGGGCTGGCTTGTCAATATAGCCCATTTGTATAACTGACCCATGTCAAGGAGTGACACAGACAAATCAGTGTTGAGGCGTGAACCTGTCATGGGACCTCGACCCTTCACCTCACTGATTAACATCATTCTTGTTCCAACAACTGGAGGAGCATTACACCTTATTGATCTACACTGTAAGATCAATGCACCACTTCCACAGCTCCCACTGAAAATCATTGTTTGCAACATCAATAAATCTACAGACTTTTTCCATAATTAATTTCTTTTAAGGCGAATATAAATTAGGGAAAAAAGGACAATTTCAATTCCCTTGAATTTCCCTAACGTGGTGTCTTCAAATTCTGTTTATAAAACAAACATCTCTCCACAACCCCAAAAAATTCAGTTTACTATTATATAAGGTCTAGCAGAGCTATCCCCATCTCCACAAAGCATTCAACAATGGAGAAAAGTCTGGCTGCACCCGTTATCATTCTACATGCAGGGGGAAATAACATACAGGCTTGTTTGTGTCCCTCTAAACCAATCACAGCCGTCTTAGGTGGCACTAAGCCCACGATGCAGCAACATCACATGCAGATACTGTTGAAGAATACTGACTACAAAAGACACCTTATGGCAGGCTGATACCCGCAAGTATTCATCCATGTAAGTAAAACTATGGACAAAAGTGTACAAAATCTAATTGCAATCAATCAAATAGTTGTTAGATATTTCAGAATGGACCAAAGTGGTGAGCAAACCAACAAATCAATATTGCCATTACCTAGTTTGACTTAAAAAAAACAACAACAACCTTCTAATCACCCCATCTTCACGTTCTAGAGGAAATGGTTTTTTAAAATGTATAAAGTTGCTACAAAACAGCATATATTAAACACGTCAGTCAACATGAAGGCAGGCAGCTTTCTATAGTCTGTATTTCCTGGACATTCACATCAACACATCTCTGTCACAAAAAGCATTCCCATTATCTGTGTGCTGCTGGCTGCTGTAGAAAAGAGGAGGTCAAGATGTTCTTAAGTGACCCACATGTCGGCCTCCTGGTACGCCAATGTAGATTACATCACCTGGTGCCACGGCAACGCTCGAAAGCCCTCCCCTCGCCTTCATCCCCTCTAAAGTGTTCCTTAGAGCCACTGCTAACCTTCCAGTTCCACTGATCCACAAGAAGAGACAAAAGATATTCAACCTCGATGAGATGCTACTAATCTGCCAGCAGAGCACTTAGAAACAGATACGGCCTTTGTTGACGCGTAAGGTTGATTTACCTCCTCGGGAGTCACAAAAGAGGAATCTCATCCGTATTCACAGGCGAGTCAAGCTGCAAGCTGGTTTGTAAGAGTGCTCTGATAGGAATCAAGAGTCTCAAAAGATTTCCTCCCTGTTGTTGTTGTCACTAAAAACAACACACAATGTGCTGGGAGGCTTCATAAATATTTAGTGATCCAGAAATAGAGCCTCATGATAGCCGTAGTGAGGATTTTGGGAGGTAAGTTGGGCTTAATTGCACTGATAATTACCATATGTTGGATTTGTTAAGAGGAAAAACATGAAATCAACCCGAGGAAGACTTAAAAACACAGATTTAATGAGCACTGAGTTTTATGGACTGAGCAGGCTAGAAAGTATCCAAGCAGCTTAAACGACTAAGTCTACTGTGAAAAGACGAGATATTAAGGTTTTGTCGTTTACACATTGTCAATCACACTTCCAACAACACTTCACTTTGCTTTCCAAACTTCCTCAAGCTTCAGCATCGTACAAGCTGACACAGCTCTGCTCTGTGTAGTTACAGTTTATTTACAATATAGAGAGGGAGGATGGCTGAGAGGCTTGCACCACTTTCAGGTCAATTTAATCCCCTGAGCTCCAGCGTACACCCTCCAAACAGAACACGTCTTCAAATACAAACTGCTCTAGTTACCAGCCAGACACTGGATGTGAGCCATTTATTGCCCTATCTTTTTCCTTAGAAGGTACAAGAGTGAGAAGGTAAAAACATTACAGAGTGACGCTAACAGCACCGACAGGGATCATAAATTACAAATGCTCGAGGAGCTTTCAGAGGTGCCTGTGAAGTGTGAGCCAATAAAACATTAATGGCAACGGCGTGTGGCAAAGAACAGCAGCATGATGGCCACAGTAAGGTTGACAATGACACAAATTCAAGGCATTGATAAAAATAATGAGAATGAGGCCATTTGGCACCGTTCCTCAATGTCTTTTCTCTTATTCCGAGAGCTCACTGGTGTATACGGCGGTCCGGCTTCAATACGCACGTCAGAAATCAAAGCAACGGGGGAAATAAGCCAAAGAAGTGAGGGCAGGGATATACAGAGAGCCACGGCTCCACTCTGTAGTCAGCCCAACTCCCAGCTGTCAAGTTTTTTAAGTCATGCTGACACAGACATTATGCACACACTGGCACATGCTGTATCCACAAATATATTCAACCCTTCACCCTCCCTGCCTCTACAAAGGCGACTTTTATCAGCTGCTTTTGAAAGAAGTTTGGTGATAATTATGATGGAAGACGACTCAGTTCACAATAGGAGGTGTTACGCGTTATGGATGACATCTTAAATTGCAGATTTAGTCAGTTTGTTCACAATATTAACATTTTCTCAAAAATTTCTTTGTCTAATTTCTATCAAACACTGAATTAATTACCCAAAAAACTGATATATATTTTCACTTTACTGCAAAAACCCTGTAACGCAATTTACTTCAGTGCTTATCAAGTAACATTATGAAAATAACTACCTCTGTATATGTCTGGTATATAATAAAATACATGTCTTACAGTATATCAGTGGGTCACACTTTTTCTGGCCCTCTGTATGAAAAAGCTTCATACTCGTCCCTTCAAATTTTTATCAACCATTAATGATAATTGCAGAAGCAACTAATAAAGAAGGTCGACTTTTCCAAAGTCATTTTGAATTTCGGTGAAATAAAGAGTCAAGACGAACTTAACAGTCATTTTACAACAGACGGTTGTGAATGAATTGCAGATTATAAATCCTTCTTATACTACTAAACACAGAAACTATGCGAATGGATTAATAATGAGATCATAAAAATAAAACTTTTTATTTTTTTAATTTCAGTGTGTGAAGGATGCATTAAAAAGTTTTACAGCCAAAGGAAAAAGCTGCCCTGCAGTGGTGGTGCAACAGTGGATACTTCTGTATCCCTTTCCAGATGGATGAAGACTGAACAGGCTGTGGCTGGTTGGGTTTTGTCCTTAATATCCTTTGGGCGGGCACCTCACCTCACCTCACTGATATCACTGATGCTCGGTAAATGGGTACCCTGTTATGATCTGGGTGTTTTATATCACTTTCTTAGAGCCTTTCTGCCCTCTGTCTTGCACACCTCATGCCAGTTTGTGATGTTTCCAGTCTGAAAGCATTAAATCACCCATTTGTAAAAAATTTCAAAGGACTGGACACAGGAATTTTGCTTTAACTTTCCTTACAAAATTAAAGCTGAGGTAGGCAACGTCTAGAAATCAAGCTAGCTGTAGCATGAGACTCCAAAACCAGTTCCGCTGCACCCTCCCCTCCCTTTTTTTGCTCCAGCACACTTTTTGTTTGTTGTCGCTTTCTCTTTTAAGGCCACCAAAGACAACCAGACAAAACTGTTGCAGAGTTGTGTAAACTGGTCCGTCTCAGCTTGACTCAAGCCAGCTGACAGCATCGCCTGCAACCCTACTTGTCAAGTCCAAAGAGGCCAGTTTTAGAAAGTAAGGCAAGCCATTGTTTCAATCAAATTAGCTGGTAGGGACGTCACCTGTCGCAAAGAAGAAAAGCATAGAACAGCCAACAGGACCGCGTGCTCTCTGAAATGAAGAGTGTCTGTCACAGTCTTCAGTTTCTTAAGCCTGAACACAGAGCCAAGGAGAGGTGCAGAAGTTTATTGTTCTTTTAGACCATCTGAATTACAACACACTGAAAGGTTGTTATGGAATTTTTGCCCGATGACACCAGAAACAAACCGCCTACCCCCTCATTGGCTCTGTGCCTCACAGTATGAGAACCACTGCAGTATATAGTCTTACTGCCCAAATCTCAGACCAGTTAAAAGTCGCTGCCGATCCCCTTCATCCTCTCTCTATCTTCCTTTTCCTTGCACATGATCTCATGTTGAGGCACTTCTGTGCAATCAGAGCCTTTCAAGCCAGTCTTTGCTTCTTCAGAATTACCCTGCTACCGCGCAGCCAAGC
>JAQFJA010000009.1:11307433-11321753 GCA_029874485.1 Naso brachycentron | reverse complement strand
ATCAATAAAATCAAGCACAACAAAATTAAAAATTAAAAACAGGCAAAAAAACAAATGAACAGCAATAATAAACACAGGCCAAAAACAAATACGGGTAAAATCAGACAATAAAAGTTAAAAACTAGATTAAACCAAAATGTTGAGTAAAAAGGTAAGTTTTAAGCTGGGATTTAAAAATTTCAATGGAGGTAGCTGCTTTAATAAGTAACGGAAGCCCATTCCATAGGTAAGGAGCCCGGAAGGAGAAGGCTCTATATCCAGCTGACTTCTTGTTGACAGAAGGGATGACAAGACTTAAGATGACTTAGACTTAAGATGAGATGAAATGTCACAAGTCTTAGATATAAATCTTCCAATAGGCCATTAGTAGCTTAATTCAGCTGTGACTGTATTTCCTGCTGCTTTATAAAAAGCCTGAGAGCTTTTTAATGGGAAAAGATGTCAACGCACTGAAGTGGAGGAAGTGTGACTGTGGTAATATGGCGAATGAGAGCAGGCTGGATTTTTTTTTATATGTGTCTCCAGGCCTACAGGATTTTCTCCCAGAAATGTGTCTAATTAGCCCTCTTGTTTCACTGTGACAGAGACAGCTAGGTAGATGACAGCAGAGATGTTGAGTATAACACCAGGAGAAAACGGATGTGGTATTAGAGTCATTTTTAACGAAAATCATAAAATAGAAAGGAGAACTGTCTACTCTGGGTACCAGTCAGGCAAAAAAAATAAAAATCAAAAATAAATTTAGTAGAGAGCAAATTTGTCCAAGAAGAGAGAGACCATTTGCATCAGCGACACTAACGCTGCCTCAAACAAACAAAGAGCATAAACAAACAAAAGATGCTCAGCACTTATTAATCTGATATGCCCGCTAGTCACCGATTTTAAGCACAAGAGATTCCCAGTCTGAATCTCAGACATTTCCTTGTTTCCTCTCTGCCATGTTTAAATTTAGCATACTGTTTCATCACTTCTGTTTTGCATTATCACTAAAATAATTGAAATGCGTGTGCGTGGAATGAGAATTGTGTAATCCATCTCCTTCTGCCTTAGGCCACAAACTTAAGGATCACAACTTTCTGTCTCCCTCACTCTGTAAAATTTATCAGTCATGAACCTCTGAGGAAACAGTTTCCACTCATTAGACATCGCCCAATGTCAGTGATGGTACTGGAAATAAAATGCCCAATTATCTAAAAAGATACTTTGAATCAAGGATGAAAATTAAATATATTAAAACCAGCATGATCACAGGTGAGGAGCTTGACCTTTTCACTTTGGGGGTATTTGTTTGTCCTTGTTCTGTTGTCTTTTTGGTTAAACAGAGGTAAATGCATGCCAAAGGACTGCGAATGATCACCTCAAATTTTATGTACAAAGTCATTTTAATAAGCCGTGACCAAGGCCACAGGGTCGAACTTAAGCTGCGTTCAGACCAAAAGTGATAAAGCAATATTAATCACAAGAAACGCCAGTATTGTCATTTGATCATAATTGGAACATTGTTGGATCATGTATGCAGTCTGCTTATATTAGCTTGTTCAGGGGTGGGGGAGTTACCCTTTTTCTCTCATTAATTACAGCCAGAATAACCATGTTTGCTAAACTATCAGTTATGGAGGTTCTAGACAGGTTGGAAAACTTAACGTCATGTCTGGTTAATGAAATCATCCAGAGCCTCTCAAGTTATTTCGCACAGCTCCGTGTCAGCTACAGTTAGCGTTAGCTAGCTAGTAGCGTCAGGAGGAAGGAGGACTTATCATTTTCTATCATTAACTTTGGCTAATATAACTATCATCTTTGCACACTATCAGTTGTGGAAGTCCCAGAAAGGTTGGAAAACTAAACGTCATTGTGTCTGTCTTCATAATATAATCCTGTAGCGTATGAAGTTGTTTTGTAGGAAGGTCCGTGGTACTCACACGCAGCAATAGTTGTTTCAACTGCCATGTCTGATTCAATGTCCATTCAGAAGATTCCAGTAACGTTCAAGCCCTCAGGACATCAGTGACGTCGGGAGAATCTCAACAATGAGTGGCACAGCGTCACACCATGCTGCCTGAAAAGTTCAATATTTTCAACTTTGAGCAATAAGGCGATGGAGGCAAAGGCGCCATATTGTGTAATTCGCATTGCATGTATCGCAAGATTTGCGTCGCCCAAAGTGAAATCAGTGGCTTTATAAGTAATCTTGTGCCGTTCATTGCGTTCGTTGCTTTTGGTCTGAACACAACTTAAGATCAAAATCCAAACTGGCAGGTTCTTAGTGGCCATCTGGCGGGCCTGCGATGAAAAAAACCCCCAATGACTTTTGATTCCTGCTGTGTGTGGACACCTCCAGGTCCCTTTAATACATGAGCAGTTGTGCTTTTACCACTTGACGGTGGAGTGCACGTTTTAGATTTATCTGGTCATAAGATTTCGACCTACGCAGACCAGTTGTGACTCAAGGATAAAGCAATACTGGGTGACAAGTTTGAAATAATTCGGTCCTCTGAAAGAGCCCCTGAACTACACAAGGTTATGCCGAAACTGTTGTGGTGTTGTTTATTTTTTAAATTTTCCATAGTTATCCATTGTTAATTTCACCCAAGTATATAATCTTTGTAATAACTTGTATTACGCACGTTTCTTGTGGAGCTTAATTCATATAAGGAACAAATCACTATTGCCTTTGTCTGTTCCCTTACTCTCAACAAATTTCATAGAAATCTGGTTTGTTTTTGACATATCCAGCTTACTTACGTTATAACCCACAGTAGTGACTTCCCTTTATGAATGCCTGGAGAATAAAAGTGCAGATATATTTGAGCAGCAACAACAACAAAAGCAACAACAACAAAGGCCCTTAAAATGCCCTGCAATCACCCTTATCCTTGGCATGTCTTTTAGATCGCATTGAGAAGTCTCTTAATCCGCTATTGGTCCTTTTTCTTGCACATGGTTACTATTACAAGACCCGTTTCCATGGATTCTTCTAAAAACATTCTCCCTTGTTCTGATTCCTTATGGGAAAGAGAAATAAATTATGAGTGTCTCTGTGTCGTTTATCTCTACATCTTGAACTGATTGGATGATTGCATTTCTTTTTAAATTAGCCACTGATGATTAGAGTGACTGCATATGATTATTTGGTAACATTGACTTTATGCTTTTAAATTATCAGCAGCACACTGACAAATTAATGAATCTAATTAAGATGCTATGTTTTCATACTGCTAATGTATGTCAGTTATGGGACATGTGTGTGCATACGCAGTGACTGAGTGTGTGTCAGTGTGTCTTTGTGCATCTCCATGTGGTTGTCTCAATGTGTACCAAGCACGTGTCCCTGTGTGTGAGCCGGAGAACATAACCGACGTCAGCAGCTGAGTGGGCTGGTTACAATGTTGCTTTCATGTGCTTAACACCATGTTTTACTCTGTGTGTGTCTGTGTTTGTGTGATGTGAGCACCCAGAACGGTTTTGTTTTTTTTCTCCAGCTGAGGATGAGGATGATTCATAGGAGCTACTACCATATTTACCTTTTTTGAATATTGCAGGGTTATGATTAAATGATTGATTCACGAGGTTGCATTTACATATTTGGTGGAAAAATGGTGTGTTTTTGTCCTGTCTAAGTGGTTGAGCTGCCCTCTTATAGACCAGCATACTTCTCAGCCAAAATGGTGATGATGGATACATCCATCAGTATAATTGCATGAGCAAAAGCGCCATTGTTGCACAAAATCAAAATTACCAACCCATTAACAACAACAAACTGATACTAATATAATGACAAACTGATGCATCAGAAAACATTAAATTGCAATGTTCAGCTACTTGTACTTTATATGAGTGTTTTCATTGTCTGCTCACGTTTCAAGCCCACTTCATTTCAGAAGCAAACACTGAGCTTTTATTCCCCAACAGTTTTGAAATTTTAGTTACCATACTTACTTTGAGATTGAGAATAAACAAAATATAATTAACAAGTAAATTAGGAGGTCCCAAGTGGAAAATTAAGAGGTTACCCAGCAATATATAAAGTAGTTCAAAGTAGCTCCATCTTTTTCCCGCTAGAACATTAAATTGATGTTCACACTAATGCATTAATGAGTATAACACAATAATATAGCGATGTGATTATACACTAATAACAACATAATTATGAATATTCTGCTCTCTTGTGTTTTGCCTGTCATAAATCTTGCACACTGAAACTCTGCAGTGTAGGTCAGCAGCAACAGCAACAACAAAACCATTGTTAG
Organism: Naso brachycentron; assembly: GCA_029874485.1. Taxonomy (NCBI): domain Eukaryota; kingdom Metazoa; phylum Chordata; class Actinopteri; order Acanthuriformes; family Acanthuridae; genus Naso; species Naso brachycentron. The sequence goes on along the minus strand of JAQFJA010000009.1, from coordinate 11,317,506 downwards.
TAACACCAACAGGTTCAATAGGTCCAAAACTAATCTTGAAAACTGGGCATTGAATGAGCATGATAGCTGACAATATTCATCGTTTTGAAAATTTATAATTAACACAAACACTTCTTATAAAAAATGTTTTTAAGAGGTTATTTGCTGGAAAAACCTTATTTTTTGAACACTGGAAAAAACTTTGTGCTTGCCAAAAATGAACTAGCAAACTTAATTTTTGTTGGTCCTTATCACTTAGTAGTCTTTACTTTTTGCCGACAGATGTATTTTCTTATAATTAAATGTACTTGATTCTTCTGAGTATGTATAACACCACATAAAACATGGTGTTGTGTGCATGTCTGGATCAGCATTGCATCATGGGAAATCAACTTCCAAGCTAATAGCTTCATACCAGAACCTCCTACCCACATAAAAATGATATCCTTGTGCTGCTTTCTTCATGCTCTACCAGTTTTCAGTTTCCAGCTTTTACTTTTACACAACTTCCAAAAATTTCATCCTAAACTGTAACTGAGAAGCATAGTCAAAACAGTAATACTCAAGCCATTTGACTTGACCTTATGCAACTTTAGGACAAATTGTTAGTTTAGATACAAATAAGTATTACCAGTTCTTAGAGGTTCTCAGAGTGGTTGAGGTTGAATTGTGACATTTTCCTGCACAGGAGCATTTGGTCCAATAAGGAGGGGGACAAGCAGTAGTGTGGGGCAAGCTATTAAGTTATATGAAATGGCGATTTTGAATAGTCTTACTTATGCAAGAGTATATTTAAATAAATTACTAAGTAAACTTACTGAGTTTACTGACTTATTTAAACTAAAGTGTTGGTATTCTATATTAAATAAGCATTTGGTACAACTTACAACACCTGTTCAACTTAAGTCGAACTACAACTTTACTTGTTTTTTTTTAAGACAATCAGTTTGCATGATTTTTTAAAGTAAGGTTAACTAATTAGATTTTACAGTGAAAAATTTGGCATTTCAGGTCAATTTCATGTACAATGAGTAGCTTCATGTGGCATATAAGGATGTTCCATTACTCATGAGAACTCAGCAAGATGTAATTGTATGGAGGAACTATCTTTGGAACACTGGTTTTATTAGACAAGCTCTGAATGAAGGTTGTGATATTGTAACCCTAGTTCTATAACCACAGGCAGATACATTGCTGACCAATTACTATGTTTGTGTCCAGCACCACATAAAAAGAAGCATGGCTGCTACCTGCCATGTGGTAACAAGAGGAAGTTTTCTCGTTCTTCAAGCCAAACTTGAGTGAGCCGACACTAGCTGCTGACTAGAGATATTGCACACTGTGGCAAGTGCAACGTCCTGCCATGAAATGGAGCAAGCGAGGAAAACAATTTGCTCAGCTCAGAGGGATGCATCTGGTTGGAGTAAAGTGGTAGCCAAAATGCCCCGCAGCCCCAAGTTGTTGGCTGCAGTAGCAAAGATCTATCTTTTTGTCCTGCAGAGGCTTTCTACTCACTGAACAGCAGACTGCAGAATCAAATAAATAGCAAGACAATCGTCAAGGAGAAGCAAACTGTGGGAAATTTGCTGTCCTGTGGCCCCAACTCCTTGAAAGATGAACCATTCTAGCTTCCAAAGCTTACATTTAACTGACTCCGACACACTGCCAGATGTTCGACAGAGCCGAAGAAGTAAGCAGGTTGCAGCGAGAGAGCAGGCCTGTAGGAACCCCGATGGAGATGACTCACTGGTTAATGAGGAGACCATTACTGGGAATATTAAAATGGTGTTTACACCAAATAAATTATTTAACAAACCTTTTTTTCTTTTTTTCTTTTTTTTTGGCACAGATTTTACTTTATTTTTTCCAAATGCATTTATTTCCTTTTTTCTATCACTATTAGTTAGCCACCTGGTAAGAGAATAAAGACAGGGAACATATTGTGATAAACAACCAAGAACCTGTTGGTCTTATTAATACAGAAAAATTAATTAAACAAATTAGAAGCTAAAGCAGATTCACACTCTTCCTGTTTTTTCCTCTGCAATTTTTGTTTTGTCTATTCTATTTTTATATCTTCTTTAGAGTACATTCTTATTTATTTATCTTTATTTTTATATTACATTTCTGTCACTGTTAAGCCCCAAAAAACCAAGACGAATTCCTCGTATGTGTAAACGTACTTGGCAATAAAGTGCCTTCTGACTGTAATTCTGATTCTGATTCTGATTTTGAAAAACTCCTAAGATCCAATAAATACAGGCAAAAATTAAGTAAGGGTATTATGGCTATATGACACATGAAGCCTGGCTTTGAGCGGAATAATGGTGGTGTATTTTCTGAAAAGAGCTGTTTATTTTTCATGCCACCCACCATTTACTCATCTGCACTTCAACAGGATTAGCTAATATATTCGACAGCGAAACAGACGGATAAGATGTTCTCATACATAGACGTAAGGTTTCTATCATGTGGTCCATCAAACTCTCTTCCTCTACCTAATGGGAACAATAGAAACAACATTGTTCAAGATGCTACCTGTCCTCGCATATAACTGACAGGGATTAAAAGAGATCTGGCTGTGCAGTTCGAGGAGGTGGATGTCCTGAGGTGCGAGAGGAAGAGAGATCACACTTTTTCCTTTTTGTCTAAATAATGGAAAAATGGTTTCTGCCTGGGCTAAATGCAAACAAGAACAGTATGTGAATGTTGCATGTGTGTGTGTGTGTGTGTGTGTGCCTCTGATGTTCTGATAGGGAGACACAAGAGGAAAAATTTTAGTTGGAAACAGGAATCAGCAAGGTGTAAAAAGAGTGTGTGCACACGCACCGCACGCACACACAGGTCATTCTGTATTTGGCCTGTTTAGTGAGGAGAGAGAACAGCTTGTCCAGTGTGTGTGTGTTTGTGTGTGTGTGTGTGTGTGTGTTTTAGCCAGTCAGATCTAGGCGTTCTCTCCTATCTAACCTTTTCCACGACAGGTTCTACTTTTGGCCCAGGCTGTGCTAAGCACCTGGGATAATGTCCTGCTCTTTTTAATTGTGCTTTTACTGCGACAGCCTTAGCATGATGGTCCTGTGATGCGGTTGGCGAGCTTATGAAAGTCAGCATTTTCTGATTTGGCCGCATCTCGCTGTTTTATGCAGCCACTTCTTGAAAGAACAGAGTGTTATGCTCATGGTGACTGTAATTTAAATGAGATTCTCCTCTGTGGCACTTACTGTGACAGTAGATTCATAATGGGTGTCTGCTTCAAACTGTTTCATCCTGTGACAGCTTTTATATACAATAAATAACCTGCTGAATAACGAGACAAGGAGCAAGAACAGTCTGTTCCTGATTGTTTCGGATAAACAGATTTTCTGACATGAGCGCATAAATGTTAATGTCTGCTTTCAGTTTAACCTCATTACATGCTCGCACAATGAGCTTTATGTTTTTTTCATGTCTTTTTCTCCCCTCTCTTTTTTTTTTTTACCATGGACTCAATGCTAGAAGTTTAATGTGACAGCTGATTGTGCATAAAGGGAGTTAATGGCCGTCTCTTTCCTCTTCTCTTTAACTGTGACAGATACATGCAAGCGAGCAGACACATAGATATACAGCACACCAATAAACTTGTGCTTATGTCCTGTATTTAATGAAACACAGAATTCTTGTATGTAATGTATTGGAGTAAATCCAACCAGATGTTTGCAGATGAGCATTTATTCAGCACTCTCAAGCTTTTATAACAGGGAGATGAAGCATGGTGCTCATAACTCAGCTTTAATTGACACCATACAAAGGTACAACTATTACTTCTAATCCTCCAACCCTTCTAGTCAATTTTCTGTATTCAGTTGGGTCACTGGATCCAACAAAAACAACTACATCAGTGGAGGTCTGTATAAGGGCAGGTGTGCCCACATCTCTAGCTGTGCTGAGGGAATACATGTCCTGGATAACGGCCCTCCCTCCCAGCTGCTGCTTGGTGGCTGAAACTCCGTGTTCAGGGCTGTCTGCGTTCTGCGTAGTTTCCAGCCTCGACATTGTCCTAGTCCTTGTTAATGTTAATAACATACCAAAATGTTGTGTTCTTGCACATATAAAAATAGCTCAGACAGTGAGTGTTCGAATGGGACAAAAACAGGACAGAACTAACTACAAAAACAAAAGTAACAGTATAGGTGCCATGTTTTAAGATTTCCCTCCTGTTTTCCCTAAAAGATGGCCTGCGCTTTAAAAAGAATAGGTTTGTCAGCACATCTAGCAAAATTTCTGTTTTAGACACAGGTTGTAAAATGTCAAGATTGTTCTTTTTTTTTTTTAATATTACTCTAAGACTATTTTTTTTTACGAGATTAAGAAAAAAAAGTTCAATATTCATCCCTGAAATCTTTCTATTTTTATCTTTAAAAAGTCATAATAAACAAATAATCACTCATGTATTTTTCACAAATAATAATATAAAGTAAGTAAAATTACTTCATATTCAAATTGTTGTACAATTATGAAATGAGCATTTAAATGCTCACACGATCTAATCTGCAGATGTGCTAAAAAACACACTTTGTGTTGGTGTGACAATGCATGTCATTACGCCGATTAAAACAAGGTGTCCTTGCATGTTTAGTGCATAAATACAGCTCATTAAGAACCCAGCCTGCTCATTGTTATGGTACATCTTGTATGTACAGAAAACATTTTAGCTTCATCGCATGCATCACAGATGGGCAGTAGGTAGACAAATGGCTGTTATAAATGTATGTGTGTTATAAGTGTTTCTAATGATATTTGGGTAACACATTCTATGACGCCTGACTTTATAATGTATCATAAAACATTATGAACCTTTATAGCACATTATAACAAATAATAAACACACTTATAATGCATACCAGTGGCTATGGTGGTAATTATGGTTAGAGTTAACCCTAACACCGCGTATAACTATGATTATACTGCACTATAGATGCATTATAATGCATTATACAGTAAGTATGTTCATAATGTATTATAGATGCCTGCTTTATGTAAAGTGTTATTGATATTTGTTATGCTTTCCAGGCAGCTTGTAAGACTAAAAACTGATGTGACATAAGGTGCAAATCCTCAAATGTCCACTTGAGGCTGACTCCAAATGAAAGATAATCCTCAGAGAGCCCCACATTAAAATGCACAATTTCACGGCAAAAATATGTTTATACCCTGTCGCAAAAAAAAAAAAAAAAGTTGCATCTATAGTTAATTTCTCCGTTAATGAGAAAAAATCTAATTCTAATTATTAATGTAAATTAAAATGAACAAGGTACTTGCTGTTTAATCTGGAGAGCAAACAAAGGAAGAGATCTGCAGCTTTTTTTCCTACGCTTAAAGGTGGCAACATCAACACATATTTGTATGTATGAACTGCAACTGCTGTTCATTTTCTCTGAAGGCAGCACGTCTTCATTTCAAGTCCGTCCCTGCAGCGCACACACAGTCCCTGGAAATAGTTTCCACTCAGGGTCGAAGCAACAAACTGTGAGGACTAAGCTACCAGTGATGGTGATATACAGCACAGTGTGTTGATGCTTTATGCTTAAACATATGGGTAAAGTCTGTACACTGTGCCCGCTTACAAAGGATAGAAGTAATACGCAGCAACAAAGGGTATCGAATTGTGCAGTCGACACATACTATCTTGAGAAAAATGAGTGTGGATGGAGGAGTGAGCATGACAACAAGGTGGCCACCCTTAAGGGAACACTGGATTATTCAAAATTCATTGTCTGCCTTACATCACCAGGCTGTCACTGTCTGGATCCTGTGTGCTTGCGACAAAGGGGTGAATGTTGCATAATTTCACAAAAGGGTGTTAAAAAGTTTTTCTTGAAAACCACCTTTTACGTGCAAGGAACTGAAGCTAACTGAGAGAATAACTACCCAGGTTTTTTCCCCTGACATATCCCGCATTTCCTAACAATATTTCTTTCTACCAATTACCTAAAAGAGCTTTTTGTAAGCACTGTAGATGTTCAACAAAGCAAGTAGACTGATGTGAGTAAGGGAGAGTCTTGTTTAGAAGGTCACCGCAGTGCTAATTAGAACATATACTCAAAGTGCTCTTTCCATCTGTTACATAACTTCCATTACACAACTGAGATTACAGTTGTGAAGGTAGCAACAGTACATGTACTTCGAGAGAAACAAAGCTACAGTAAGATGTAAAATGATGGTGGCTGGCAATGGTCACTTGCTGCTGTGAAGTTCTCTGACATGAGCGTTTTGGTAAATGCTATTGAAAATCAGGGACCATTGTAATGTAGGACTATTCTTTTTGCAGGCATTCAAGCAGAGAGGTTGTTGGAGAGGAGACAAGCCACTTAAAGCACAAGAGTTGACAATTGTATGAAACCTATCCTGCCCCCTTCTTCCCAAAAGATTGAGCTGTCACAGGTGCTGGTAGAAGAAACTTGTGGAAATGAAAGAATTTTAAACCTAATATTGGGACAAAGTTACCAAACTTTTAAGTGATTCTTATCAGATGAAGCTTTTAAGTCCCTACAAGGAACTTCTGACTGGTTATGAAGCAGTCTAAATTTAATAAAGTAGCCTCTAGCTATTTAGCAACTTATCAGCACTTTATGTGTGTATCATGCAACTGCTCATGCACATCCAGCAACAGAGGCGTCAGCGTAATCTATTAAGGAGACTGCTCCTGCAGCATAACGTTACCCCGAAACACCGACGACGCGCCCGCCCACGGGGTGACAGTGAGAAGTAATTTAACTTCGCTGTCAGTCCACTTGAAGGAATCTGCCCGGCCTCGGTTCGCCATTGTTGTTTTTCCGGTATGAATTTTTCCAGCCTTGTGATTGGCTAAAATGGCCTTCCTGTTAGGAGTGCTATCGCCACCTACTGCTTTGGCATGTGCATGACATTGTTTGAGGCGGATTTTGCGGTTTCATGTGGACGGAGTTATTTTTTATCACACTGGTGGTGTGGACGGGAATTTTTTTTTTAACCGGGGGCCATAAAAGTTCGGTTTCAAAAATGCCCGTGTTCGTGTGGACTAGACATTAGACAGGAGACTGGTCTTGTTAGTTTAAAACAACCGTGTGAGGACAATTCCAAGATGGCTGCACAGTGGCAGGACTTGCCTTAAAGGATGATACAAGGCATTATGTCATGGTCAGGTCCTTTTTTATGTTTGTTTGTTTGTTTGTGTGTGTGTTTGCCCTACATTTCCCTCCTGTGCTCCCTCCCTGCCTTTTTTTTCTTGAACGCCCTCCTCCACACCTGTCCTGCATCAGCCTCGTTAGCCCTGACTGTTGCCAGTGTTTTCCTCAACCAATCAACCTCTTCATTTCTTCTGTTTTATCATCTCCTTTCCCTTTCATCAATTTACTTTGTATTTAAGTCTGTTTGAGCTCAGTCTTTATCAAATCATCTGCTCTGTTTGCTTTTGCCCAGCTTTTGTTATTTGCAGTAAAGAGTTTGACTTTTGATCGTGCCTGTCCTCTGCCATTGGGTCCACCTGCTCTGCTCTATTTATGTGACACACTCAGACGGTTGAAAGCACACGGACTTCAGGAAATCTGTTTAGTGAAATTTTGAAGTAATGAATGCCCCATATTCTGGTTGAAGAAGAATAGGAACTTGCATTTATTCAGAGAACAAAAAATGACTCATATAGCCTTCAGGGTATTCAGCTCCCAACTCTTGTCTGTTGCCACAGAGTAGGTAAAATGAAAACTCCCCACAGAGAAAATTGAGACTAGACAATATTCTTTGTCTCGTTGTCCTTGTGTGTTTCTTCTATAGAAGGAGAATGAAAGTATCGAAATAAGATCAGCTCGTTTTTCTATAGTAGACACCAACAGTCTGTGCACACCAACAGTTGCTGCTTCTTCTCCCATGAGTTTGCTCTCTGATTTGCACTTGAAGGGCTAGTTTGCATTTTTGGACATAATGCTGTATGAAATAGTTTTTAATGGATATGACGCTGTTAACTTGCCTTTAGAGTCCTGCAGTCGGAGTTCCGGCCGTTTCCAAGAGTAGGTGCCTCCAGCAGGCTGCTGAGGTCATGGCTTTAAAAATTTGACTGCAAAAACAACATACATCCGAAATAACAATCTAGTTGAAACATAAATCCATGTCCTCGAGTATCTCAGACCTGGTTATCACTTAGCACTATTTTTTTCTGATGCCAGCCTGTGTGGACTACCAGCTGTTTCACGCAAACAAACATGTCCGACTATGATAGTGATGATGATACTCCCTTTAAACCTGACCCCAAGGGATGCCTTTATGAACCTAAATGATGAGGAACTTTGTCAGATGGAGTTGGAAAGGGCAGAGAGACAGAGGAGAGAGAAAATGCGCAAGCTGAAGTTTAAACCTGATGCTGCAGCAAGAGAGAGAGTGACTGTAAACTTTCTCCACAACAGGAAAATGATGAAATACATGCAGTGAGGATGTCAAGTTTTTATTTTCACAGCCAGCAAAATCACAGGTACGTACAATTTTTAAAAGTTTTCCCCTTTAACACCAAACTCAGTTTTCAACTGCAGCACGATCGGCATGAAACAGCTGATAGGCACTATTATCTGTAAAGAGGCTGGCTGCAGCAGGCACTAATACATGAGAGAAAAAACAGTGCCAAGGTCTAAGATACTGGAGGACCCTGGGACTCTGAAGGCAGGTCAACAGCTTCACATCCACTAGACTATTGACAACTATTCTTTTATACCCCTTTATGTTCAAAAATACAAACTATCCCTTTAAGTGTGTTTATGAGAACTTTGGAAACTAAAATGATCGAGGAACCTGGTTTGTTTGATCCCTGCAGCTCTTCACAACAGGCCTAACATTTTTATGTTTCTGAGTAATTAAATCCTCCTCCTGCAGCAACAATGAGGTTCTTCCAGGTGACGCACAGTGCATTCAGATACACACAAGTACACTTGTTACTTAGTAAGACCTAAATAGGCAGGTTCCCTGAGGTCAGAGAAACACTGGGTGCTTTGTGTTGTTCATCTCGGTTGTTGATTTCAATCATCCATAAACACATTTGGTCAAATTAAGATATGAAGGATCCTCCGAACGCAAAAGTTCCATGACGCAGAGCAAACTGAAACGGCTCATGAGTTCAGTTGAGAGAGTGCACAGAGGTTCAGAATCTGCATATGTGGATGAGCGCCTATAGATCTGTATGGGTGTGTGTACATGGGTCATGTATGTACATTGGCTGTAGATGATTGCACCTGTTCACCTGCTCACCTATTCTCACATCATCTCCGGAGCCATGGTGGACTCTAAGCCACTCTCAGAGCAGCCAGGAGCTATTATACATAATTAGTTCAGTACAGTGGCTGGGCTTACAGGCAGCCAGTATTGACCCAGTCTGCCATTTAGCTTTCTGTGTGCTCCCATGGCTGGTAATGACCATTCAGGGCACGAGAGTTCCAGCTGCAGTGTCTCACAGATTGCAGGACATGACCGTGTGTTCACTCATCTCATCACATGGTGCCCCAAACATTACCGTCTGCCAAATTTAGCAACAAGGGCATGAGAGGAAGTTCTATTTTGGTCATTTCCACATGGAGCATTGGTTAATTTTGACTCCTCGCACCTATTAACTCAACCAGGCACCCGTGCATGTGTGTATTTTTGCACTCTTCTGTGTTTGCATTGACTTGTCCTTGCATTTATCAGCACACTGAGTAAAGTTGGTGACAGTAGAAGGGCAGAGAATCACGCAGGCCGGGACGACCTTGTCTTCTAATCACTTAGCTCACTGCTCATTCCTGTCCTCTCTTGCCTTTAGCATGCTGTTCTCACCATCAGTTTGACCTCTTGTTTCGTGCAGAATGTCAGATGGTGAAACAAGCAGCTTTTTAAATAAGCTTACCCCGCCAAGCTGAATGAAATCCTCATTTTGCTTCTTATCTAATTGGTCAAAACTGTTAAAAGTGGACCTGCGCTTCCAGGAAAAATGGTAGAACGTCCTCATTTATAATTGCAGCGCATTTATGTGCAATCACAACCATTACGATTCTTACCTGAATTCACCCTGATAAGATTTTTCATGGAAACAGCAGCCTATGTAACTTTTATACTCTGTGAAC
>JAQFJA010000009.1:11295210-11305692 GCA_029874485.1 Naso brachycentron | reverse complement strand
GATAGAAGGTGGGATTTTATACACAACAACTTAAGTTTAGTGTTAAACCAGAAGGACTCAGGTAACAGAAAATGAAAGAACATAAAATGATTTATGAAATGACATTCAGCAGAATCCCAGAGGCTGCAAGATGGAAAAGATGGAAAAGGAGAAGAAATGCAACTCTGCCTTGCTGAAGGTCTTCCACTGCCGGTGGTTCACAGAGAGGTACAAAGGTGAAGAGTCCGGCTGTGAACAGCAGGAGACGAGCTTTTCCCGCTGTGGACTAATTACCTAGCTCGCTTTTTTTACACATCAACCATCAACAGCATCTGACAGTCTTCAGTGATGAAGATGTACTGCTACGGAAGATGACAATAATGATGACACGTTTCGTCTTAACAGATTCATTACTCTAACTTTCATTTCAATTATGATTGCTTATAGAAGCTTTTTGACATTAAAATGACATGTAAGTCACAATTTTTCTTTGGTGGAAAATATCTGTTCAACTTTTTGCACACAGGATGTATTTCTAGAATTTGGCAGAAATAGAAAATTATATTCACAAATATGTTTTCATTAGTGTGTAATCAACTAAAAATAAGAATTTTTGTGTTTCATTCCCTTAGAGTGAGTCTTTTATATCTTCAAAAGGAATGAGTCCTCTGTCGTCATGTTGCATTACTGTGTTCCTACAGGTGCCCAAAATGGACATACCAAACATGGTTTAAATAAGGCCATTTGCATTTTTACGAGATTTTTCCAGTTACTGTAGGTTTTCCTACACGCTTGGAAGGGGAGGGTGAGCAGATGGATTTTCATTCAGTTGCAATACACAATATCACCACTGGCAGTACATCCTACACACCTGGCCTTTGATTTTTTTTCAAATTCCGCTCTCAGATTAATAGATAATAAAAGTTCATACTAAAAGGAGTCATACAATGGATTTGACAAGTGTTTTACACACTCAAACAAATGTTGTGCAAATTATGTCACAAGTTTTTGTAGCATGAATGGCATCAAGGTATTGAAAGTAATAATGAACATTATTGGAAATATGCACTTGTGAGCTGAATAAAATGAATAAAAATATTCTTTCATGTGATCTAACAGTCAAAATAGCCGTGATTTCTGTTGTGTGTTCAACATGAGAGCAGCACATCCATGTAGTTTGCTGCTGCGGCATGGCTGCGCAGTTAGTGACTGGCGGTAAATGCAAATTCCGAGGTCTATGCCAGTCTTGTCGAGAAAACAACACTTCTATAGATATTAGAAGCTAAGCGCCAAAATGCTTAAAGCCGGTTTCATTTAGAACACGCAAAGCACAGACTTGCGCAGTCAAACCCATTCATTGTGCATGTGTTTGTGCGGCAAGAGAGCGAACCGGTCTGCGCCGAGCTGAGTGCAGCGCGAGGCTGGCGTGTGCGCTTTTGCGCCCTTGCACCCAAGTTAAAAAATGTTCAACTTGGGCGCAGCGTGTACACCCTACCTGGCAGCAAGTGCAGCACAAACTGCGTTCTATGTGAAAAGGCCTTAAGTCAGTCAGGCACACAACTACATCAGGTCGTTGTCAATCAGCAACTGGCACTTTTCTTTAATCACGATAAGTCACATGATTTCCATAGTTAACTCCCGATTAATCACAAATTAATTGCACCTTTTTATCAAATTGTCAGTTCTAAATGTACCTTTAGGGGATATTTTTCAAGTTTTCAATACTCTTATCAATATGAGAGTGGAAAAATATGCTTGCTTTATGCGAACATATGTTTATCATTATTGCAGCAATTCAAACCAATGAAAGATACTGTGATATATATTTGATTGAGCACTCTGTGCTTAGAAACATTTGTAGCTTAGATGCAAATTAGCCATGCACTGCATGATGACTGCGGACAGAAACGCTGAAACACAGGTCAGAGATCATCATCACTGGATGAGTAGTGTGAGCAAACAAACTGTCAAAATTATTTAGCTTGTTAACTGTTGTGTTGATGAAGCTGAACCTGCAGGACAAACTGCGATGGAGAGACAATGTAGAAGGAGTAACATTAAGTAGGTCAAAGAAATTAAGGATGTCTTAGTTCCTAACATGATTTGAGTGGTTGACTCTCTTTTTAGCTCACTGTAACTTAACTTCAAACATCGGCTGCTCATTTGTGAGCTAGCATGATTAGGGTTGGGGTTTTATTCGGAAAAAATTAACTGCAATGCATTGATGAATCAATTTTTTCACCCAGCCCTAGACAGAACGTGCACACGTTAATCACGTGTTAAAAAAATTAAAAGGATTAAAATTAATTTGCGTTAACATGACATTAATGCGTCGACTTTGACAGCACTAGTTTGTACAACAAATGATTTTGATATATATAGATCCTTCCTTCATTAGAGAGTCTTGCCATCACGCTGACCTTGCGGGATGATTAGTGATTGTTATTCTAATCACTTACACAGTGGGACATGCAGCACATGAAAGTAAAAATACCTAAGACCATCTGTCAGCTCTGTATTAGCTCACTCAGGTTGAACATATTGAAGGGTCTTCAGAAATCAAGCTAATATACAGAAGCTTTCACAACCCACTTGTATTATTTATAGGTCAGGAGCATCTTTTCCAGCAGTTTCCATGACGCAACATTTGTACACATTTGTCATCTGACCAATGTAAGTCAGTCATAATGGGGTGAAAGCGCTTTTTCCTAATATTTGGTAAAGGTCAAGTATGTTGATTTTTACTTTAAGACTGTTGCTTTAGGTTCCAGCTCTACACTGTACTTTCAATGAATGCTGTGTGTTTTATCAAATGTGCTTTATGTGCCTGAAAACATTGTTGTTTATTTATGTTCTATGTCTATTTATGTCTTTCCTGGTATTTGATCAGACTTGCAGCCTTTTGAAGTTTATACAGTCGACGTCAGTTAGATACAGTCTGAAGTAAGAGGCAGTTATCACAAGCAGTTTCTACTAAAATACCTGTTTCAGTCTAATGAAATATGACATTTCTTAATAACTAAATGACATTTACTGCTTTTCAAATGTGTGTGTGTGATTCTAATTCATTCATTCATTTATGTGTGGTTTGAGATCCATGTGATAATTTCCTGTTTACGTCTTATCAAAGCCAAAAGAGGACAAAAACTGACAGACCAGATCAACACAAAGACATACACACACACACACACACACACACACACACACACACACACACACCGATCAGAGTTCATTAAGTGGGCTATCATGTGTCCAAGCCCATCGTACCGACGTAGCAAGCATGCCTGTGCATGCTGTCTGTGTAATTATTTGAAAAGAACGTGCATATATGCCTGATTAGTCAAACAGTAGGAATATCCGTCCTGACCACTGAGTGCTAAACGTCCCAGCAGTTGGCCGGATTGGTGTCACACTGAGTTAGAACAGGCGCTGGTTACACGCCATCGATGTAAACAAAAACAGAGAAAATGGGTGGCACAGGCCATGTGTGTGTGAGGTGTGGGCGTGCATATGATTTACTGTCGCTCATCTTGTGTTATGAAATACTGCTTTGCTGCTTTGAATGGCAGCACCTGGAGAGATATTCTCTCATGCTATAATGATGCTGTCAAAACTTGCACAAGGTTCAGTGAAAAACTGATTCAACTTTCACATGAAAATATGCCTTTGGAATAAAGTGAGCTGTGAGCTGGCTTTCAGTGGGATTAATCATAACAAAATGTGCATTACAAGGTGATTAGTTGCATACATGCACAATCTTTGGAGACCTGCTGTCACCTGATGCAGGGTTAGAGCGAGGACATTTTGGATTTATGCAAAGACTTTCAAAAAAAATGCATTAGTTGTACTTTTTTCCCCGGAATATTTGAGTCTTCTCACAGTTTAATACAATTTTGCACAGAGGCCAGGTATGTTTGATGTCCCAGCCACCAGCCAGGCACCTGGTGGGGAGTTTATGTAATATTTGTACCGAGGTGGGTTGGAGGTGACACAGCCTGAGGGGTGACTCACCTGATGTTATTAGTATTTATTATTAAAGTTGTGTGTGTGCCTCTGTGTGCGTGTGTGCGAGAGAGGGCGAGAGAGATGAAATTAAATATATCAATCCTTGCCAAAGACTTGCACCTTTCCCTCCATCCTTTCTTCCCCCCTCCCTCTAGTTTTGACTCTGCGTGAAACTTCTAGAGTTACGTAAACAGTACACCAAAGAGCAGCAGCTCACTGACGTTGAAGGTTAAGCATTTATAAGATCACTCAGTGGTAGCCACGTTTACCAACTACCTTGCTCGGTGAAGTAACGCTGGTTTGGAATTGACAATTACCCCTGATACAGGTCTGCAGAACGCCTCATGGAAACAGTGAAGCACCCAATTTTCCTGAGTGTTTTTCACAGAGCTCCTCTGTCTGCAGACTCAGGAATCAAATCACCTTATGTTACATCTCTAACATACGCTCTATATAACAGGCTGGATATCTTAAGACCCACCAGACATGTGTGATGGTGTGTGCATCTGCAGGAACAATGTCCTTTGCCTGTATGTTCTTACACTGCTGTGTTCCAGATATTTCTGGGTGTTACCCTTTGAGCAATGGGTGTGTAGGTCTCAGCCAATAACAGCGCACAGTGAATCCTGGATCATATAAAAACATAGCGACCAGGTGTTGGACCCCAAAGAAATGAAACGGAGGAACTGAGGAGGAGGGCCCACTTTGAATCCCACTGACTCTGCCTTTAAACAACATAATGCTCTCTGTGCAAAACATACGTACATTGTAAAAGTGGGGCTGTAGCTCACAAATAATGACCAAACACAAACTGGTAATTAAAGGACCGTACCAGTCTATTTATGACGTCTCACCATTAGCAGAGATCGCCCCTATCTTCTACAAAAGTTGTTAAATTCAACCATATGTTTACTTTAATAGATCTCAGACTGCATTTTCAAACCTCATTCACTGCCATTTACGTTAAAACAATGTATAGAAACAATAAAGGACACGTGAAAGTTGCCAGTCATTGGTAATTCACCATTCTAAAAAGAATGTCCGTGTTTATTTGGTCAAGAATTGCCGAGTGAGCAAGAGAGAGAGGGGAGATGGAAGCTGTTGTGACAATATTACACCCGGAAAAATAGTGCCTTACAAGTGCTGCCTTCCTACCTCCAATAATAGCATGAAAAAGGATTTTGGCACCAATGTTCTTTTTGACAAACGTTGTCTCACATTATCAGGTACTTTATTTGATTTTTATTGAATATGAACAAAATGTAAATGGGTCTTTAAGAGGATTTTTACATTTTTACTTTATTTATCCTAGAATATAAGTTTCACAAATCATTTATGTCACAAACTTTTTAATTTGGTTTCATTATGACCTGATAAAAAGAAAACAACACATAATTTATTCAAGATATCAAGTCTGTTTTAGCTATTCACTCAGTTGTCTTACAAAAAGATTGAATTCCCCAAAACATGTACAAACACATCCAGCAGACTTTAACATTTACAACTGTGATGTAAGTCCCATCTTCACTCTCCTTGTAGCTCTGTTTCGACCTCCAGTAACTCTTGATGGAAATATTCATATCTTTACCAATTAAAGGTCCAGTGTGTAGGATTCAGGGGGACCTGCTGGAACAATATTGCAGAAATTGAATTTAGAATTAGTCATCTGAAAAAAAAGTTAAATAGTCTTTTCATTTAGGTCAGAATGAGCCTTCTATATCTGCAGATGGAGCGGGTCCTCTTTGACTGAGTCTGTTTCTACAGTGGCCTAGAGGGGACAAATCGAACATTAGCACTAAAGAGTGCCTGTGACATTTTTCTTGTGACCACCGCAGCTTTCCCTGCTCACTCAGAAAGGGAGGGTGAGTGGAAGGATATCCAGCCACATGCAATCTGCAACTTCACCTCTTCATGCCATTAAATCATGCACACCTTCGATGCAAACTTAGTCTGCCTGCTGTTTGGCGCTCAGTAGTGCACAGCTGATTTATCAGAGCTTTTTTCCTGGAAATGGATACCTGCTACAGCTGGCTGATGAGTGCAGTGAGCATGAACCAAAGCATTAAAGTTGCAAAACTATCAGCCGAAACATCATAACACTCCTTAGAGAAAAGGGGAGGCTTAAACTTATGTTGTTAAGTTTGGGATTAGACGGTACTTCGGGTTGTTTTAAGAAGCGAGCATTAATAATGATCTTATTGACTTCAGTCTGAAGGGTGAGTTCAGGTCCTCATGTCCACATAAACAGATGTGTTTGTACATTCGCTGTTCCTCAGTCCATTAGAGAAATAACCACCTGTTCAGGAGATTTAAAGATCAGACAGGTCAGACGAGGAGAACCCTTTGAACTACTGTCTGTTCGGTGTACGTGAGGTTATCAACTAGTGCCAAATCATTTCTGATAACTCACAGAAAGAGGCTGAGAGTCCAAAAAATAGACTGCTGATAGCTTTAAGCTGTTCCGTCCAAGAATTATCATCTCTCAAATGGCTAAAATTACACTGACAGATAAACATGATGATGTTTTGGCTCCATTTTTCGGAGAATGGGATGAAATCTGACTCACACATGAACCAGAAAACACCAAAAACACAGGTGTCACCATAGTTTACATGGCTGCCACACAGTTGTACAAAGGTCTGTTTAACTTCATATATTACAACCTCATGTTGTACGTCATGCAGCGAGCCCGATGTCACAGATGATAACATGGCTGACAGATTGCTGGTTCACCAAAACATACATGTGGTCAACAAACTGAACCTGACCTGAGGCCGGGGCTCTGATTGGATCTGAAACCTGAAGCCTTTGTATTGGAAACAGTCGGCTCATGCTTCAGTCAACAGTTTCTCTTCACGATGGCCCAGCCTGACATGCAACATTGCTGAGTCTCACGCACACGCAGATTGATCCCTCCTTCCCTCAGCAGGCACGGTCCGGTGCCCTCTGCTGCACCAGGAAGACTGAATTCATCAAGCTGTATCCCCACATAGAGACAAATTTCATCTCGCTGATTAAGACTGAATGGCAGAGATTCTGCAGAAAGACGAAATTATTCTAGGGAACGGGAAAAATTTAACTTCTCAGAATTTCCTTTTCTTCTTTATTGTTCCAGTAACCACAGCTGCACACAACCATGATGGAGGGATGGGGTCACATTTTCAGAACATATAACTCTTATGACACACAGTGTCTTTAACCTTTGGTTTGAACTAGGGCTGTATTGCATTTCAGTATCAATTATTTGCAAGCAAACTGGGTTATGTAGCAACAACTACATGGACTCAGACACGGCTTATTTATTCAAGTTTTTTAACTTGCCTTTTCATGAGGTCAGAGATTTTGAACAGTAGGAAGGAAACATCAGAAATCCTTGCGATGGACTCCCTCTGTGCCACAGTTTACCTTATCTACAGTGCATAGCAGAGAAGAAGACATTCTGTACATAGCATGAAAAATAGATAGTCCTTAGGGAGCACAAACCTCCCTCAAGGCTGCACAAACCTCTCAAGTTAGTACTTTAAAAAGTAGTCTCAAGAAAGCTCTACCATCTCCTGAGTCATCATGTGTTATGTCATTGGGACACACACCTGTGCTGAATCAGCACTCCAAAACAAACACATTATGCAGCATTAGCTGCATTCTGCTTTTCATAGCAGTATGTAGCATGAAACTGCTGAATCTTTTTTTCTTTTTCTTTTCAGTCTTATAGGTCAGGCTTTGCCAGTTTATGAACAGTTATATAAAATAATGGAATTTCATATTTTTCACCTTAAGATGAACCTTTATCTGAGAGACAAGTACAGGCAATCTGATGATTGGAACCAGATTCACCGGCATTTGGTCACATTACCTTTAATACACTTCAAATGTTAGATTAGTTGAAGGTGTTTCTCCCAATCTGTTGCTATGGAAGTGTAATGTTATCTGTGTAAATGTTATCCTTTCTTCAATCAACTGGATATCCTTCAGTAAAATGAGCAGATTAAAGTAGTTTGGATCACGTTGATGCCGATGTTGTTTTGGTAACATTGTGAATGAATATATGAAATCTGCATTTTCCTGCCTAAAAAATCCTTAGAAATGAATGAGGCGATGAAACAGCATAAACTGTGCATTGCTTTGCATTGTGGGACACAGAATGCGTGGTAGACTGGTCTGATGCATACTGGAGAATTTTGGTCAGAATGTGCTAATAGCATAGCAAGCAACTTCAAATACAGCATATGTTTTTCTTGTTTATTTTTTTATTTTTTGCCAAAGTACCTGTTATAATAAAGAACATGTGGTCATAAAACATCAAAAATGAAAGTTTTAATCTGCATATAAGTCTGATCTTAATAAACAAACTAATAGATGGGACTGTATTATAATGCTTTTGAAGGAGATCTTGGACTTTGCACAAGGGTGAACTGTGCAAATGTCACGCATAAAGGGTTTCAAACAGACAGAAAAGGCAATAGAGTTTAAATTATAAATATCTGCACCAACACGTACGGACATTTTGCAAAACAACTTGGGGGTAATTTGGCCACATGTCATCAAATAAGCAAATTTGGATTTAGCTTTAAAAAGGCAATTGAGATTCAATTTTTCAAGCTTTACCAAATGTGTTGTGCATGAGAATTTGTGACTGGTTGGGTAGAAACGGTTTTGCAAAACACTGGCTGTTATATCTTGAGTTTTTGCAGTGTCACAGCCACATGGCCCAGTTATTGTGAGTTGGATAAAAATAATCTGAAAAACGTGTCAACCCAGCAGACTTTCTTGGCCTTGTTGTTTGGACACATTGCTGCAGATACTGCAAGTCAATGTGGATCTGCACTCACTCACACAAGTTACACACACACACGCTGCATGTGTAAGTACACACATACAGACTCGAGCACATATGTGTAGACCGTGAATTAGATTTCTCACTAACTGATTATGCGTCATGCATGTTACGCACACGTGGCTCTTCATGTGTGACATGCCATCACAAAGACCCGGGGTGAAATGTTACTGATCTGTCAGCTGCTAGATCTCCAGCATGTGTGCTTGAATAACAAATACGTTGTGTTTTCTCTCCAGCCGCATAATGTTTCATTCACAAAACTGCAAATAAACCAAAGAACATTTAATGATCTTTGTAGCTTCTGTCAGCAAATGACTCAACAGCCTCTCCACAGCCTGCCTCAGCCTTCATGATATTTTTCCTGACAAAAAAGAGACAGTCCATTCTCTTATTTCATTGGTGTCATATGACTGGTTAAGGTTAGACATAATAAAAACTGGATTTGTTGTGATAGTGCCCCCGGTTTAAACTCTTCCCCGGATTAAAAATGACATTTCTGTTTTCTCATGAATCACCGTGTCCTCACAGAGGGCCAAAACATCTTTTTTTCTCCCGTCATTTCTGTCTTCTTTACTAATTGATGAAGGCAAACATGGCTAGGAAGGAAATTAGTCTAATGCGCACGATTGGCCACCGCCTGAGTGGGCTGCAGCTGGTGTGTTTACTCTGCTTGAGGGCCACGTTGCCAGGACAGTACATGTGTCGAGGTCCAGCCATGTAACAGAACAGGCTGCAAACAGGCTGGGACTCAAGAGTCGAGATGCACAAAGTCAAAGAGAACTGAGAGACACCTTATGCTGTGCTGCATGTTTGTGTTTGCTCAGCCCGACCCTGAACTGGTCCTCCAGTGAGCCATGCTCTGTGCGTTTGAGTTTCAGTGGAGGAGAAATGTTGATGTTAGACTCTTGAATAGAGAAGCTTTGCAGTAAACTCAGCCTGCATAGTTTCTTGCTGTATTTCCGCTGTTATCACAAAATGAAGAATATTGTCAAATATTCACTTAAATTTGAATCAACCACTTTTGAATGCTGCTTTTTTTTGAAAATTGTTATTGTATAACCTCTCTGTAAGTATGCAAGACAGAGTTCTGAACTTTATCAGTGCATAAAAAAATCTAACATACCTGAATAAGTTCCACTGGTAAGTAAAGTAACAAAACTAAGTTATGTAAACTTGATGGACAGCTACAATAAATGCGTAAAGATACAGCATAGGAACTGTTCGTATAGGCCAGAACATAATGTGACATTCCCTCCATCATGGTTTTGTGCAGGTTGTGTTATGGCAGTGCTTTGCTGAACAAGCCATTCTGCACGTGTCCTGTTATATGCATCTCAGGGAACACACTGGCTTAATTACTGACCAATAGTCTAGCATTGGTCCACTCCGCCCTGGTTACACAAACCCACCGCTCGAGCCTTGAACAACCAGGCTTAACTACACCTATCTGATTTCATCCCCAATGCCCCACAGAGGGCCAACAAAGGTCAGCAGTGTTGGCGAGGTTTAGGTTTCAGGTTTCACATGAAGTCAAAGTAAATACCAAGAGAATTTTCTTTGACCTGCTGTGGATAGTGTGCAAAATATGTTTATGTAAAATGTTGTTTAATATATTTAAAGGATAGTGGAGAGTTCAGAAGGAGATACACGGGGACAGATGG
>JAQFJA010000009.1:11202783-11214740 GCA_029874485.1 Naso brachycentron | reverse complement strand
ACCCACTGGTTATCTCGATGAACTAACCCCTAATATTTGCATAACATCCGTGGATGGAAATGCACACTAATGCACATTTTCTTTTGAAGATTTTCTGAAAAATGTACATTTTAATAAAAACATCTACTGCGTTAGTTAAGGAGCTTTACAGCCATATCATGTAGAATTTATATGTCACAGACTTTTAAGTGCACTCTTCTCGCCTTGAATGGGTTTACATTCACTTGTGGATTCAAAAAGAGTTGTAACAATCCTCTCTTGTGTAAATACCAGTGTGTGCATAATTGTGTATTATTACAGTAGACTTATTATATACAAAGATTATATAACACCCAAATAATTTCTGTTTTTTAGCAAAGGACTTGCTTATAAAACCCCAAAAAAGTCAAAGCAGAGAATTCTCTTTCCTCCGCGCTTCATGTTCTCTGCCTCAAGGCAACAGTCAGTCAGTCATATTTCATTGCAATTGTCTGGAGGGGGAACACATTAACCTGCCTGGGCTGTCACGCTAGCTCCCAGATGAGGGAGTCAGAGCCAGTGAGAGAGGTTGGACCTCAGCATACCACTCTCATACATCAAAGGCAGGCCAAAGTGAGTCCATACGCTGAGCCTCCATGGCGTGTTTCTTTTGAGCTGGCACTGACAAGACGTGGTGAAGTGTAACCTCAAGCTGTCGCCAGCTACTCAAAAGGGCAACAATGCCAGCACAAGAGTTAAGGTTAATCTGGATTTGTCAGTCAGAAAAACTCCTTGTTGTTCCTTTGAAGTGGTTGGTGGATCTGTTACCTGTGGGTGTTCATGCACAGCAGGGCAACAGTGAGGACGATACCAATTATGATCCATTTACGTGTTGCATAGTTGCATGTAATAACTGATGTCAGCATGTGATGAATGCAACTGATGGATGACGTGTACTGAATGATTTGCAAGCAAGGTTATAATAGCTTTAGATTTCCAGCTTGTTTTTCTTATTTTGTTTTTAACATTTAAATAATATTTTAGTTTAGTATTACGGAGTTTTTTGTGTGTTTTTGCTAGTTTTAGTTTAGTTTAGTTTGAAGTTTTCATTAAAGTTTGGTTTTAGTTTTTCTACGTTTACTTTCATTTTTTGTGGTTTCAATTAGTTTTAGATAGGGTTACGTGTAGTGTGTCAGAAGTATTAGCTCCATATACATACAAATAAGCTAAATTACAAAATGTGCAACTAAATGTTATATATTTGTCATATGTATGTGTGGCATGAAGGGGCTGCAACTTTTATTTAATCGTACAGCCTTATGTGAAATGACAATAAGTTTACCTGATATCTAACTGCTGAAAAATTTGAAACGAAATGAATTCATATGTATTCTTTTTGTTATTTAGTTTACGGGCCACATCGTTTCAGTCAATTTTTTCACAGCTTATCTTTTGTTTTCGTGTTCAACGCTTACTTTAGTAACCTTGGCTGACTGCAAACAAAAGCAAAACAAATACTAACAATTAGAGCAAGGTAGTGGTCTGAGCCGCTGCCTGATTTCTGATTGTGCTAAATAAACTCGGAGATGAGCTGAATAAAGGCTTCTGTGGACTCTGCTTTTTGGTGTGTTTGGTTTTCAGTATTAACTAGTTGACAGTGATCACGAAGCTCTTGTTCCTCCAGAGGTGTCACTAAGTCCTTGGATTTTCCGCATCACATACTATAAACATATTAACTGAGCCATTCAAGTAGAGGAGACTTAGTGTATTCACAGCATTTCACATGAGGTTGCACAATTCAGTAAAAGTTGTAGCCCCTTCACGCTACACCTCCAGAGAAAATATACACAAAGAAAATTTTACACTAAAGTGAATAAGTGTCCAGTTTTTAATCAATATGCAAATAATTTAAAAAAAAAAAATCAGACAAATGAAAAAAAGAGCTGTATCTTTTACACTGTTGTTGCTGATGAGCCTCTTGTATTTATTTCTCTCTGTGCTGCTCTTTTCTCTTCTCAAGCTTGCCAGGAAGCAGCCATTGTATTCCAACTCTACCCTGTTATTAGCTGCTACGTTGTGGGGAGGACTGTTTACAAACAGCTGCCTGACATAACCAGAGAGAAAGTGACACACACGTTATGTAGGCTAACACACCCCATACTTGTCTGTCTCTGCCTTTCGTGACTGGATGACATTTTTCTGTTGATCAAACATTACAATTTATCTGTCAAAACAAAGCTAATGATTCGGAGTGTTGAAACAACCTTGAACGTCTGTATCAAAGTAAAAAAATAACAATGTGGTAAAGATGTAACTAATAACAACTTTATTAGATTCTCTCAGGGCGGTTATTACGCATTACAAGTCACGCACATTAGCTTTCAGGAGCTGCACCGTGTGTCTGCTCTTACTCAAGTACACATCTGAGACAGTAATCAATTCTTGCTTTCGTGCATTTGCCAAATACCAGCCATACAGTTACTCTATCGTGAATCGAAGACAACAATCTTGTGAGCACATCTCGCCACACTCTTTAAACTTACAGCCTGTAAAATCTAAAAAAGACAACAGCTGCATGATGAGGGTCTTGGAAAAACAGTGGCATCTCCCTATCTAACCTCTGCAAGCACAATGAAGCCAGTTACACATTTTGCAGGTAAAAATGTAGCTAGCTAAATAATGAAAACTATGCATGGGTAAGATTGATAATTGATGTTATGCTAATAACATTAGCTTATCCTCTTGCTATAGAGCTTTGTTGGGTTTTTAAATTGTAAATTAATATTAATCACAGCAGTTAATTCCAAATTAATATTTAACATGAAAAGTCACTTGTACCTCTAGTTCCCTTTTGCAACTTTATGCTTACACTTCACTAAAAGTTTAGGGCAAGGTATTGTTTTTTTTTACTTGACAGATGAAAATATTTCCACAACACTTTACTTAAAGCATCCATCTACAATATAGCCAATTACGAACATACTTATAAAGTGTTATAATGCGCCTATTGCCTATAGTAAAATACAATCATAGTTATAAGCAAGGTTAGGGTTAACACTAACTGTAACCATAAACATAACCACATGTAATCCAATATAAGTGTGTTCTTAAAGGGATAGTTCACCTAAAAATTCAAATTAAGTCATGATCTACTCAACCTCACGCCAGTCGAAGGTTGGGTATAGTTTTTTAGTCCACAAAACACTGCTGGAGTTTAACAGCAAAAATGGGTTGTGTGAAGTGAATGGTGACCAGGATTCAAGCATTAAAAAAACAGTAAAATGCCTCTAAACTGCTTGTCCAAAGTGTCCTGTAGCCTCAACATGCAAAGCTTTTTTGAAAAATGCCGCTGATGATGTTTTTAGCCTCTATGTTCACTGTAGCCTGTGGCTCCTAAGAAGGGAGTCACGTTCACGTATGCACACACCACACAACATCTGTGATGTTTTTTGAAACAACTTGGCATTTTGGGGCTTCAGAACACTTGGATTACTTCAGATGAGCGGCGTGTAGACATTTTATGGGTTTTTTTTGTTTTGTTTCTTTTAAATGTTTAAAACTTGGTCACCATTTGTTTCAATTGTTTGGGAGATTACTGCAACACTTGTTTCCTGTGAAACTCCAGCAGTGTTTTGTGGACTTTAAAACTTCACCTGTCCGTCGAACAGCATGAGGATGAGTAGATAATGACTGGATTTTCATTTTTGGGTGAACTATCCCTTTAATATGATATAATGTGTTATGTACCCTTCCTGTCCAGAAAAAGAAAAAAAAATGTTCTCCTAATTAAGTCAGTTAGGGTCTAGAGTCTTTTAGTTTGTTTAGTCTTAAGCTAAACAAACTATTTATATACCCTGTCAGATTAGCTGGAAAAATACCTTACAGTCACAAATCATGGTTGTTATTCTAAGCTCATGAAGAGCGCTGAGAGGCCAAGAACATATGATGCTCTTATCACATTTTGCTCGTTTTCCCACTGAGGTGTCCATAAGTTTATCCTTAAGTAAAGGGAACGGATACTTTTTCTATCATTAGTATCATGGAGACATGCTGAAATATTTATTAAATACTCAATATGGGTAATGAGAGGGAACAATGGACATGAACATGAACTCTGTCATTACTGTGCCACATTGCTGGTTTGTCACCAAGCACACCTTGCAGTGTGAGGAAGGACAATGGCTCTTTCACAGCCCTGACCAAACTGTCACACCTTCTATCCAGGACATCCATTGGCTTTGTGGACAAAAGCAATTGTTTCCACTAAGAGCAGAGAGTGACAGATGAACTAAGCACGAAACAATAGGCACAAGCGCAACTGAGTTGAAAGCTTAGAATAAGTGGAAAAAAGGGGAATACGTGGCAG
Source organism: Naso brachycentron (assembly GCA_029874485.1). Classification (NCBI taxonomy): domain Eukaryota; kingdom Metazoa; phylum Chordata; class Actinopteri; order Acanthuriformes; family Acanthuridae; genus Naso; species Naso brachycentron. The sequence continues at coordinate 11,210,416 of JAQFJA010000009.1, read as the reverse complement.
AACTGATTTTGCAGATGTGAGCGATCGCAGAGGCTGGGTGAACTTAAGAATCTCTATTGTCTTCATTCTGATGGATCAACACAATATAGGGTCCAGTGACAAACAGGAGTGACTGCAAGAAGTATCCCTTCATTCTCCTACTCCAGTTGCTTCATATTCCCAGTCAAACAGCCCCTTTGTCTTCTGTGTTTTGTCCGTGCACGCGGAAACAGAGTGCTGCAATGACGAGACGCAGACGGATTATCTTGTTTGAATGGCTTTTCCAGAGCAGCAGAAAGGCCAGCACAACAATAGGTAACTTGTTGTAGGCACAACAAATCTAATATTCATTTAACATAGCCTTGTCGCAGGCTACCCATGGGAGCTGCTCATGCTGGTACAGTAACTGTTTGTATTTGCATAATACACTTCACCTCGGTATGGCTGCTAATTGGGCTGGTTGGAGGGAGCCAAAGGCCCACATGAAAGAGAGCAGCGGCCACAATTATCACAGGAGACACAACAATGTAGGGATTGAAATAATTTCTTTCATGGCCGCATGGAACGTCTCTAACAGTCTGACTTTTCCAAATCAAAGGATAGGTCAGGACTCAAAGTAATATTACACTCAAGGAAAAACTAAATCATATATAGACGGCAGCATTTCCCAAACTTAAAGTCAGGGGAAAAAATAGGTCAAAGATTTATTTCTATTGAGTCATCAATTAGCGAAAAAGAATGCATATTATATAAGATTTAAAATTGACCAATTAAAAGCAGTGTCCTCTCTTGAACCTGGACTTGTAAACATGTTTGCACTCTCTGGCTAAGGAAACCTTGATCATGACTCCCTCACTATCGATGGTTTGCACAATGTCCAAACCAAAAAAAACAGGGAAGAGTTGATCACTTGTCTTAACCAAATGTCACAAAGCCATTCAAAATGCAGATGAATGGCCCAAATGTGTTGTGGGTGCTCTGTAATGAGAGCTTAAAATGATCAAATTGGACAGAGAACTCTGAACAACACGTTCTCAAAAGGCAGCGTTTGGACAAAATTGTATGCACATATTTTATGAGCTGGTGAAAAAAAATTAACATCTGATTATGGCAGTGCTGTCCTTTTATAATTAAATAAATGCATTCTGCATACATTTTAAATGAATGAGTTTGTGTGTTCTTTATCAAATGTAGATGTTGTGGCAATTCATGACCTATTTTTGTAAATTTGGGTCCTGCAGAGGCAACAAATACTTCTTCTGGGTCTTGAACTGAAAACATTAGCGAAACCCCTTGTATACTAAAACAGTATGTTTGGTAGCCATGTAATCTTTTGTGTAAAATCCCCATGCACTAACTCAACCCTCATGTCTGGGTTTGTCACTAAGCAGCACATGAGTATTTGTGCAGACTTGCATCCTTGTGTGAGTGGGTGTGTTTGATATTGCTAACTAGCTAAAAAGATTCTCCTTCGCTCATACTTTCATTAGTGCTGATTGAAGGCATATGTGCTGCTGGTAACGCTGGCAGAGAGGCTCATGTTTTGCTCTGCTTGGACATGGTGGTCGCGCATGATGTGTCAGAACCAGTCAGACCTTCCCTCAGTCTCTGGGTTTGTGCAGTGCAGCTCGAGGGCTGTGCGTGACTGAGATTGGCAGAGCTGGAGTCCGCAGCCCAGATTTGGACTTGTTTTATTACTTTCTCTCAATGTTCAACATCTGTTAGATCACAATCATTCACACGCACCAATAAATATTTTAGATGTTATTCACACATGTTGTCTTCGTACAAGCTGCACTCGAAACCATGTAGCAGCAACACGTGAACAGCAAACTAATGGGCGCAGAGGTTTGGAAGTGATTGAAATGTGCTTTTATTGTTTTATGATATGAATGAACCAAAATGCTCAATGGCGCCAACATATTTCCATTGCTATAAAGATTTTTATTTGTTCTGCAGAGATCTCATATTTAAGGATCTTATCTTACTAAGAATAATTGTCTAGATTTTGTAAGGGTAAAATTTCTGTTTTCATCAAATAGCAAACCTGCTTTGTTGTTATGTGTCTATTGTTCTTGATGTCTTTGAAATTGAGGGTTACAATTGTAGAGTAAATTACTTATTTTGGTTACATTAACACACCGCAAAGGGTTTTTAAAGTTTTCCTGAAGCTGACGTGAGATTTGGCCAAAGATGAAAATGGACTATGATGCTAGCATTTTTAAAATGTCGTTCTAATGTCTGTTTCACATTTGTTTTCATTTTGCATCTTTGAGAGACACAAATCCTAAATTTATTTATTGTTGTGAACATATTGACTTTATCAACGTTTTATTTCAAACTGCATCCGAGCAGTTGACCAAACCCTTAGTCAATGAGAAAAATCAACTAAATTTATATTTGTCAATTAGTCATATTTTGTGTGTTCCATTTTATTCCCACTTCTGTTCAGTTGCAGACTGAATGCTAATCACATGACCCAACAGAGATTTACATTTTTAGAATGGGCACACAGATAAGGTGTAAGCAGAGGAAATAAAGTGAAAGACCTACTAAGCAATACAAACTGCCAAAACCCCCACTTTTTATCTTTGGACTTGTGTACTCATGGAGGCAAAAAGTATTTTTGGCTGTTGTAGTTCTAATTTTATTTGTCAGTGCTTTCGGCACAGAACAGCTGATTCTAAGGCCAGTGATGCCGTAACACAAGTTTACAAAAAACACCCAAGTTTTAGCACATACTGTTACTAAATAATGGCATTTATTTTTCTACAATCACATAGAGATCCAGGCTCGTGACAATTATTAAGATGCAACAAAGACCCAAGACTTTAAAGTTCACCAGGACAAAAAAAGGCCAAAGGCTGGAAGGTGCCAGTAAATCCCGACAGTGACCAACTATTTCCAGTCAATCATAAATTTGATCAGTCACTCAGCAAAAGACAGAAAGAAACCTAATAACCTCCATAGGAAACAGGTGCTGAGTCAGTGAGGAGAGGAATGTCAGAAGAATGGGGAGGGAAGGATAGCGTGTCTGTGTGTGCATGGGAGAGCGAGAGGTGTGTGTGTGACAGAGAGAGTGTGAGTAACGCTGAGTGGAAGCCAGGGAGCCGAGGAGAGAACAAGGGGAGGAGACTCTCTGGGGATTGCGTGCGGACATCAAATGTTTACCTGTAACAAAAAGAAAGGGGAAGGTGTAGAAGGGAAAAAAAGGAGAGGAAAAAAGGCCGTGGTTTACAAGGGTGGGCGGGGACCCAAAGCCTAAAGCATGAGCTTCGCACGCAACTTAACAATACTACCTTTATGAAGACTGTATTGCGTTAGTCAGTGAGCACACACACACATATTCATGTAAGATACTGATGGTGTTACTCACAGGCACACACACACACACACACACACACACATATTCAGAGGAATTTAACAGGAATAGATAACTAAGTGATGGCTTTCACACTGCAGCTCTCCATGTAAAAGCACATAAAAGAGGTGAAGAAAGTCTTTGTGACTTGGTGAATAATGCGATCAAAGAGGCTAGGACTGTTTTGTGGCCACACATTATTTTTCACCAAATGGGAGCAAATAAGCGGCCTCATCTGGGGAACAGCTGGAGTTTCTGTAATACAGAGGCGGGGAGGGGGTACTTCGTCCGTCCAAGCTCATTCTAAAACAGAAAGGTCTGACTTCTGAAAGTAGATGTTCAGCATTCCCCGCTCCTCTCATTCCCGGGACATTCTCTCTGGTTGCCCTGTTCATTTTTTATCATAATTAGCCCAACAAATCAAGACAGAACGAGAGTCAGCCTTTGTTGTAGAAACCACAGAGAGCCCGGGTGATTTACCGACAGGCGCTTTCTCTCTGGATCTCTGTCTGACTGTCTGTCTCTACATCTGCAGTATCTCGCCTCTCCATCTCAAGGTTGCCTTATCTGCACAGAGAACAAAAAACCTTAAAAAACCCGGCCTGGTGTTGGAGCGGTAATACACAGTCACACCATTATATTTGTTTAAGTTGAAGGTGTTGTTCTCTCTCTTAGTATAAACCTTTAAAGTTACACTTCTGATCTATGTCTGCATGAGTGTGCTTGCCTATAAAACAGTCTTCCTTATCATGATAAACTTTAAAATGCTGACACATTCTCCTTATATAGAAGACTATTTCTTTTCCATTTCATGAGTAGTGCAAAATATCACATGCTGCATTCGACCTAACAACGTGCATGATGTGCATGTAAAAGGTTCTCAAGACAGTTATGAATTCAACCAAACATGATCTTTGTCAGTTTGCCAGCATTTGGGCAAAATGTCTCTCCTCTACAATTGGAAGACGAATCTGTCAGTCACTGCTCTGAGAGGCAGCTCGCGTGTAAAAGGCAGAGTTATTGGGATTTAGCCCGGGGCGCCTGCGGTCAGCACGATATGTGTACTATAAATAATTTGACTCTGTATGTCGTGTGATTGTGCGAAAGCGAGAGAGAGAGAGAGAGAGAGAGACACACACTGAGCTCAGGGCTTCCTCTCCTGTGAGTGTCTACAGTCAGAGCGCAGGTTACAATAGGGAGCATTGTTCGGCTGGCAGGTCCCTGCGTGCCGGCTCCCCCTCCGTACCTGAGCACAGAGACAGGTGTATTTCTCCTAGTCACGCATAGCCCTGCCACACTCCCAGCTGCCTACACACTGCCTGCCACTGAGATCACACACACACACACACACACACACCTTGAAGCTTGCATATACCTACATGTTGATTACAGATATTTTTCACAGCAGATCTTTCATTTAAACCCTGAAAAACCTTTGTATTATGAATAAGGGCCCTTTAAAAAAAAATACAATTTATGTCAGTGACGATGTAGTTTTTTAAAAGTTACTCTCATGGATATAGATATTTCATGATTCTATCTACCTGCACAGAAGCTGCAAATGGAAAATAGCAGTTGCCTAAACCTGCTGCACTACATCTCTCCCTGTTTTACAAGATTCAATTCTTCATGTAGCCTATTGTCCCTGCTCAAATGTAATCAATCAGCAAGACAAAACTTTGCATGTTAGGGTGTACAGCGACACGCACACTCCTGCATGGTATTTTCTTGCTGGTTAACTCTCTTGATAATTAATCCTTTACAGCTGATGTTTACAATGTGCACACTCTGACACAGAAACTCTGTGTTTGTGTGTGTGTGGGTGTGTGTGTGTGTGTTTGAAAAGAAGGAGGAATGAGTCATGCACATGTCAGTGGTATTGTGCAGCCAGTCCAGTCAAGGAGTTCATTTAATTTCACCCCAAATGGAGAAACATGCTTGAGTAAACACATGAGCCACTGTTGTAGTTTGACATCTTAATGGTCTCAGAGGTGCGAGGGATAAAGGGACGAGACGAGGAAGGGATTTTATCAAAAAATTTAAGGGTTTACCTTGTATCGATCAAGTGGGGTGCGGTCATTTTTAAAGAAATCACAGATTTGACACCCTGAGGAGCTGGAGGGAGTCCAGCCCTATCAGTCTCAGCACCAGAGGATTAGCTCTTTATCCTTGGTGATTTATAGAAAAGAGGTACATGCCACATTACGTCTTGTTATATTGAGCAGACACAAGCCATTTCTAACAGTTTTCACATGACTAATCATCACAAACATCACTTTGAAACCTTCGTTCATTCCAAAGAAAAGGCCAAAAACCTGACGGAAGTCGGCACGTTGGCCGTACGTTGAATTACATCAGCTCTCAACATGGAGTCCAACCTCAGCTTTCCTGGCTGATATTTTAGGAATTAATTAGCGGATGGATGGAGAAATAATAAAAGCCATGACAAGTGTGAGAGTGGGAAAATAAGGAGGGGAGACTAAGTGTGGCGGGCTACTGAGCCTGTGGTGGGAGCCATGCTGTTAGTGGGAAATACTTGTCATTTCTCATATACTCCTTGGTTTCCATGGCATCACCGCCCCTGACCACTACATACAACACAGCTCACATCATACAACAAGATGGACTACGGTAGGGCCTGCATTATTGTAACCTTCTCTGTGTTTCGGTCTCTTAGGCTCTTGCTCTCTATCCTGTTGCTGCTGCTTGGCCACTCAGAGCCACATAAGGAAACATTTGTTCCCAGTCTGGTTGAATGGAGCCTTGTGTTGGAGGTAGTCAAAGAGATACAAGGGAATAGGACATCCAAACAGTCCAACACAAGAGCTCTGCTCTGAAGCCCCTCTCTGTCTGAGCTGGGCCAATAATGAATGTCCTCTAGTCTTAATCACTCTCTGCGCACACACTGGAAATATGACTGACTCCATTGTCCTCCTCGCTATGTTTTGTATGTTGAACGCAGAAGTCGCAGAGGTCATCGCTTCCAGTAAGCGTTAGACTTCTTTCCCCACCACCAGGTGATCACTGTGCCAACTGGATGGGCCCTTTTGTGAGAGTCGATATCTGCATAATATGTATGTTTGCATGCCTAAAATGCAAATGTTACAGTTGTGCAACTTGATGTGCCAGCTAACCAATTTGTTTACGCTGCTTAAAAATATTTGAATCTCTGTATCATTCAGTCGGCTCAGTTTCCCCTGCGTTCTCTGACGTTTTCCCCTCTTTTTCCTCCATCTGTGTGAGCAGCCTTCAGAACGGCTTTGTGCTCTCTGGATATGATTATCCATGTCACACCAATCTGGAAAACATTTGTGCACACATTAGCGCTCACCCACCTAAAATGCACTGGCGTGAGCAGAGAGGAGGATGCACGAAGTGGGCACAAACTTGCAAGCAGTTGCACACACACACACACACACACACACACACACACACACACACACACACACACACACACACACACAAGAGAGCCTGTAGCCATGCGAGCATTATGTCCACACACACATCAAGAAATGATGGATTTCCATTTTATAAGTCTCTGTGAGAGGCTGAGTCATAGCTGAGCATGAGGAACTGGCTCTTTTGTTGATACACTGTTTTACATAAGAGAAAATTACCCTTTAATTACCCCTACATTATAATTGACTCTACTAATACTTTATTCAGCCTTGATTAATGAGCTAAGAGAGTAGAATTGCTTTGTGAGAGGAGAGGTCAACACAATGAAACAGATAAAAATTTTCTAACCTTGCTTTCCTTTCTCTTCTATTTTTTTCTCCAAAGGAAAAAAAAAAACTGTTCACACAGCAGCGGTGGCTTAGGAATGCGAGACAGGAATGCTGTTGAGTTACTATAAAGGGGGTTTGATCACTGAAAACAATGTCTTTGTGTTTTCATCTCCAGCTCTAGTCACGCAACGCTGTGTGCGCAAACCTCGAGCAACTTTTCAACCCCAGCACACAAGAAAGCCATCAAGTACCTGCAATTGACAGAATCGCGTGCAATTCAGGTACTCCAGGATTGTATTGGAAGGCAGCCAAACGGGGAGTCAAGGAAAAGGTGGAGTGGAGCTTCACCTGCTTGAAGTTCAATGCACACTGCAAGTGTGACTGGAGATCAGAAATAGTGATGAAGGGGAGGGTACAGTTATTATTTCACACATAATGTTTCTTGCGAGGAACTCAAAAAATCTAAATACCTTTACAAATTATAGGGTGAAAATGCAGTTTGTTTTAAGTTATGTGGGAAAACTTGGTTTGCTGAAGATATTCTGGATTTCTGAGTTGAGAATTT
>JAQFJA010000009.1:11179707-11193893 GCA_029874485.1 Naso brachycentron | reverse complement strand
CTACAGTTCAACTCATTACCCACAAGGTGTCACCCTTGCATTAGACAGTGAATAGGTATCACAGTGTTAGTCCATAGAGCAGATTTACCCTTTTTGTTTTGTCAGATGTCACCAGTGATGATTTTTCAAAACTCTTCGATCAGCATCTGTCCTCATTTTGTTTTTGTTTGAAACCAAAAGTTAAATAAATTTGTAGGATCTTGTCCAAGGAAAAAAAAAAGTGGTTTAGTTAAAATATGCCTTATAGATTTCTTCATTGATTTATTTCTCAGTCTGTTGGATCTTTACATTAGTAACTGAAGTCTAGCTGCTGGCTCAGGTAAAGTGCACTTTACACATTTCTATTGAGTCCCTCTAGAGGAAAGAAGTGTAGGATCAAGTTTAACCACTAGATCGCACTGTGGTAACATGAAAACCAGTTCCTCCTTTGTAAAGTAAAAGCTACTTAGCATATTGCAGTAACCCTGTGATCTATGGAGTAATGGATATAGATTGGCATTATTATCTTCTTATTGCCCCTCATTCCTGCTCATCTCGCTTTGAAGATCAAAGTGTGCGTGTGACTCTGAGTGTACCGCCACTGATAAACCCAGAGTGAACTTCAATAAAGCCAACTGTTCACTTTGTACATCTGTCGCTCCTAAACCCTCTTCCGGCCTCACTACTTAAAATGCTGTTGAACATGCAGAGTCAACTGTTGTGCAGCGTTTCATGTCCACTGCTCAGGGAGCGAAAAAGATTTAAGAATAAAGTCGGGAGTGTTATTTTGCAGGCACAGTAAAGTAGCTCAGCAATGTGTGAAGAGTAAACAAACATCAGCAACCAGTCCGGCTGAATAATGATACGGAAACTTGGCACGTTGTGCGACTCTTTGTTGGCTTTCACTCCTCCTCTGTGAACTTCAGACATTACAGAACAGAGAGACTGAATGAGGGAGAGATACAGGTGACATGGTTTAGGCGCAGGTGGGGCAGCTTGTGATTGGGTGACAGTAATGACACGAGGATAAAGCCACCTAGTTTTCCCACAGGTGTCCTGTATGGTATGCAAGATAAGTATTATTTTTTCAGTCGATGCGGATCGACGATAACCTGCTTCTGGTGGCTGATACTGAGAAGATAACCGATAATTTAAAAAAGTTCAGTTCCTGTAGTTTATGCATACCTGAGACTAAGAAAGGCAAGATAGAGAGGACAAAAATGAATGCAAAGCTCTGGCCTAAACAAATCAAACTTTTTTTCACTCTTCTCTCCTACATTTGTGCAATAAGGTTGTACAGATTTAGTGTTGACAGACAGATTACAAACCTACTTTAAGGGTGCATATCGCCATCTGCTGTATTAGATTGTGTGTAATGAGATAAATTTCCCATTTTCTGCCAATAATTATCAGCATAGACTAAATATTGTGCATCCCTACTCCTATATGTGTGTGTTGCTGTTATTTATGAGGGCACATTATGTCCAGGCCTAAGTGGAAGTTGCTTGACCTCATAAAACTTTTCTACATGTTAAGAACTGTGTGAATTTAACTCCTCACAGCCACTATCGAAATAAGATTCAGCTCCTTTTAATTGTCGAATATCATTTTTCTCTAGAAAAATGTTGCTCATTTCGAAAGGCCCAAGTCTTCCGTTTTCTCTCTGTGCTCGCGCTGCATTGTTGAACGCTGACCAATTTCCTTTCAGCCAATCAGATTTCGGAGTATGTTGCTATTCAGGTTCCTGTCAGATAGAGATTATCGGATCAACTTTCATGGGAAGAAGCTGTAATTACGAGTGAATCGTTAATCTGTGTATTGTGTAACTGTCAGCGCATGCATGTGTTTGATTTAAATTCTACGCTTCACACATAGTTTGGCGATTAATTAGTAGTTTAATATGTGCACATGTGGAGTACCGTGTCCTAAGCTATAGGTTAAGTACATTTGTGTGTCAGCACAGTGTGTGTGTACTTTAAACACATGGCCACACCTCTTGCAGTGGTGCAAGTGTATGTCAGGGTGTCCATATCTGCAGCTAATCAGATTTCTCCTTTTGGTTTTTAACTAAGGGGACTTTAGCCACCTTACTGTACTACAAAGTTATTCACACACACACACAAACACACACACACCCCACAGCCTTCTGCATACACAGTGTGCAGTTCCTCCGGATCTCTCTTATCTGCTCCCGGCTTTCTTACCAAAACCAAATTCAGTTCCAAACTGTGACCTTATCTGAGCTGCAGGCTCTTATTTGCTTCTGCTGGATTTTCATTTCTTTTCTATTTATTCTCAGTGAAAGTGCAAGCTTGCACTGCCCACTGTTTACTTTCAGGCCTTTGTGGAGAGCTTGTTGACATTAGCACCTGCGTCAAATCCCATTCATTTTGTGTGGAGTGCCAATCGCTAACACACAACAGAAGTCAGCGGTTGCAACACTGCTCCTTGCTGCTTATCTCTGCCATCTCTTTTCAAGCTCTCCAAAATTACTCATCTCTTCTTAATAATCGATCATCTAAATCCTTCAGCGACTTTTGATAACAGCTACTGCGGGCTCGCCGAGCCGAGGACCTGACCAGGCGTGTCCGAGGCAGGCAGGTACTGTGGGAGCTCACTTGCCTTTAGGGAATAGTGTGTGTTTTTCCCAAGCTGTTGTTTTGCAGACACTATATTGAGACGCAGTGGAGCGGTTAAAGTGAGCAAGTCAAGGTGGAGCTTCAGTAGAGATACAGAGGAGGAAGTCTGAGCCTATATCTGTCTAGTCGATGGCATAAACAAACCTCTGTCTACTGTTCAAGTCAATCATTGACTGGAATCTCTAACTTTCTGTACTTTTCAGGCGAGCAGGACTTCAGGAAATCACTGTTCATTAGCTGCATTTTTAACTTTTTAAACCTCAGAATGCAAACGCTGGCTGTTGTGTTAACCACATTTTGCAGCAGTGCAATAAAGCATTACATGGTGAGCCTTTCTCTGTAACTGTTTCTTATGGTTCTGTGCTCCCTGTGGTTGACGTTAATGGGGTGTTGCTAGTGGCAGCAGCTCCTTTGCAGGCCTGCTCAACACGTAGCTCTGCCTCCTCTTGCTGCTCAACACTGTTTCACCCCTCCGAAGTGGGTGACCTCCACTGTAACACCGAGCCTGCGTGGGTAACGTTGGCAAAACCCCAATTAGAAAGCAGGGGAAACCCTGGCGCAATGAAAATGAAAAACTATGCTGGGACCCCCAATCAGTGCTGTAGCTCTCCACCAGCAGCAGCCCAAATGGGGTGCACGTGTGTCGGGGCGTGGACAGCTGGAGAGGGAGTCTGCAGCAGACACGTAGACACCAACATATACACACACGAGGAGGACATTAGCAGCGGTGCGCGGCTGTTGTAAGCTTGGGTTTCAGTGCGGTGTAAGGAGGGGGGAGTTTGTATGAGGCGGGAACGTGTGTTTGTGTGTGTTCTCTGTTCGTTTACAAAGCCTGTACTCCTCCACTGTAAACGTTGCCAACCTGGCCTTCTTCAGACATCTGTCTCTCGCTCGCACACACACATACACACACACACAACAGTGCCACCTTCCCAGTTAATCCCAGAGTCCATACAAGCTGCAACTTGAAACCCAAAACTCTTTACATATTAAATGGATGATCCACCAACGGACATAATTACAACTGTGACATTTCTAGAATCAGGATATGCTGCATTAATTGTGCGTTATGTGCACTGTGAGGCCTGTAAAGGCATGGAGGTATGTGCAAGTATTGATGTCAAGGTAGTTTTAGTGTTACTTAGAGGCTTAATGGAGAGCCTGGTGGCCCTGAGAACGGGGCGAAGGTCACTCAGGTGAGGTTTGACTTTTCCACCTCTTCCGGAACTGCGGCGCCATCATGGGACCAGCTGGCCCGTGTGCGGCGATGGGCCAAATCTGCTCGGACACGAGAGGAAGAGGCAGAGAGCAAATTGAGAAAAGGTTTTGGAAAATGTGAGTGAAGCAGTGAGGGACCTGGTGGTCACTGATGGCAGCTTTCCCTCCCGCCAGCTGCCAGCTTATCGACTTTAATGACGCGAGCGGGCGATGGCCAGTCCCTCCGCCCCCTGGGTCTCTGCGTCCTTCATGCCCGCCAAAGCAGCAAGAACAGCAGCAACAGCACACCAATAAAGCCCCACATGGTCCTGATTGAGCGGCATTAAAGTTCCCGTTCCCTCACTCGCGTTCAATCATCCGCTGAATCAGGAGGATCAAAGACACTGAAGCAGCAAAGCATGTTTGATCATCTTTATGCCTCAAATATGCTGCCGACTCAAACCGCCTCAGAGAAGATTTCTTTAATTATCTAAAGAGCAGGTTTGCCAAAATAATATAAACAGCAATCATAAACCGCCTTTCCAATCAACAAGTTTTAATCACATTATCACATTGTTCATAATTTTTTTTTTTTTTTTTTTTTGCCTTGTTTTGTGAAACCTTTCCCGCAAGATTATCCACCAGCCCCCCTCCTCTTGTTATTTTCATCCCTCCTTCCCTATCACCTCCTTCCTCCCCTTCTCCTCCTCTTCCTCCTCCACCTCTGCTCTTTGACTGAGCTGTTTTGGAAGGAGCTCCAGGGGCAGCGTTCATTTAAGAGTCAGATATAAACAGGCATTAAACAGGCATAAAAGGCAGCATGGTCTTAATTAGCCAAAGCTACTCGAATGTTTGGTGCGATTGTGTAATGTTTATGCTTCAGCTTGTGTGCGCGCGAGTCCATGCTGCGTCAGGCCGCAGTGCTAATCACCCAGCCTGAGTTTTATGGCCCCGTGCAATGTTGTAACAATGCAGGAGTGAGGTGAGCAGAGAACATTGACACTGAACTACCAGGTGGTCACAGTGACACTAATGACATACCTGATAATGTCACAGAGACAAAGTTGAAAGGTAGCTTAGCATATTTTTTCATAATGGTGCTGAAAGAGAAAAATAAGTAATTGTGATTTGTCTTTCCTCACAGGCAAACATCTTGCAGAGCCTCCCTTAAGAGTTGATTTAATGTGTAACTTGATTTTCATATTTGAGGGCTGTTTTCTGAAAGGCAATAGAAAACACATGAGGTGCATGCAGAGTGTGTGAGGCACTGTGCTGCCTTGTAGCCTCAGCTGCGGTCCTTGAGTGCAAACTGTGAGCATATGTGGGCCAGATCTGCTCATCAAGTCTTCCTTATCCTGTCCACTGTTTCTCAGGTGTATGTCTCTGATTATCAGAGCAAGATAACTGTCGGACTCCTCTTCTGGAAACCTACCTGTCCCCTTAGCCGTACAGTCAAGCGATGACATTTGACGTGGCCATAAAGGAACTACAACAGCCATAAAAACACCTTACGATGTCTGGGTTTCTGTAGCTGGGCTATTAAGCTGTAAAGCAGTGTTGTAAAAATCGAGATTGAGCCGATACAGTGGAGGAGAGTGCAGCCAAGATGAAAAGGGCCTCGCTTGGCTATACCTTCATAACCCTACAGTGGGCTTGGTTTTTTACCGGTAAGCACACGGGAGGATTCTTTGAATTCCCCGGCCTCACACCCTCACTCTACTTTTTCCGCACGGCAGCCAGTGACTCCGGCTACATGGGCTTGACTGTGGGGCGTTTGACGTCACGAGAGATTGATTAGAGTTGCAAGTTGCTTTACACCCCCACAGTTTGAGAAGATATTTGACTTTATAGTTTGTACATTGGACTGAGTCTGGAGATAAGGTGTCCGGGTACAGGCACATTTAACACAGAAACACACTAATATCCCGCCACCACCGGGTAGGTGGGCCAGATCTCACAACTGTTTGACCTCACTGGAAACCGTCCATGTATAAGTTTGAACGCGGCGCTCTGCTGCCCTTCTCCTTTTGTCCTTCACCTCCTCTATCTATCTTTCTATACTCGTGTCCCAGACCCAGACGTGTCCATAAATAAACGGGGGCTCCCTCTCCTCAACCAGACCCAAGCCATGTTTATGTTCAGGCCCGTGTTAGGGGGCCATCTGGACCACTGGGTCGGCCTCGCTGCCTCTCCGCAGGCTCAGGTGGAATCAAGATGTGCCACCAAACACCAGCATCTGCTCAGTGGACTAACACAGGCTTAAAATAAAAGCACAGGGTCAGTGGAGATGTATTTTTATAAACTTTTATTGAAGATTAAACAATCCTTGACTCGTGTCGCACACATTTTTGTTTTTAACACTTTCAGTCTAGAAGAAAATCATCTAGATCCAAACTGCCTTTTGTGAGAGTTGCTGTAGTTTTCTCACATGAACACATGCGCACGGTGCTGAAACATCATTTCATTCTTAATAACTCAATTAACTAACTATCTATGTAATTATTAACTTATTAAATAGCTTCTAACTGTGTGATCAGGACCACATTGTCGTCCAGTTTCTAACTTTATTAACTCAATCTCTGAAGAAAGCAAGAGAGCTTTTTTTCAGGACAGACAGTGGAGGAGATTTTGGGTTTATTTACATTAGCTGGATGTGGTCTCCTGGTCTTCATTTCATTTGGTTAAGCAGCCAGGCTATTAAAACTAATGAACACTTATTACCCCGAGTTGGATCCCGAGCTCCTTGCTAAACATCCCTTCTGTAGCTGTTTGTTTTACTTGTACCTGATTATTCAAACAGAGCCGTAAAACATGTGGCCGAGCCTTTGCCTCTGGTCTTTACAGGTCGTCTCATAAACCGATCCGAGATATGCGATTGGACACGAGAGCCACAGCTTTTTATACAGCTTTCAGCTTTTACAGCAAACACGGGTGGTCCTCTCTTTTCTTCACTAATCAGCTTGGAGTGAATTAGTTTTAATGCATAAATTGTGTTCAACTGTGAAGATATTACAGTGTGTTGTTATTACAAAACAAAACTGTCAAACTATCCCTGTGCATTTTTATGGCCTTCGCCTTGAATGACTTGACGCTACACTCTAATCAAGACATCTGCTTTACAAATGTGAGAGCATGTGGAGTTCAGGATTCCACAGAACTCAGCTGAAATGCTGGTTGACATATTGTGGCATTTTATACTGCTGACATACATAGCATGTTCTGTCTCTAAGAATAAAAATATAATATGCATAAGAGTGCTACACAGTAATACACATGCCTCTTTTGAATAAGCCTACATTCTGATAATTTAGTAAACAAGTTTATTTTTGAGAGGACATGCAGTGCTTCTAGTTTGGCATTTATTTTTGCCAACTGTTGCACCTCAGAGTTTCAGCACCACCAGGATTTGCTCACTTAATGGCTTCATAATTGTTTGCTGATCGCCAGGTGTCAGGCAAAAGATTATACAACTGACAGATGCACCAGCGTAGCTACTCAGAGTGTGCGTGTGTTTGTGCACATGCTTTTAAGTGTCACTCCAGGTCATCTGTGGCAGCGGAGTTTTAGTGAGTGACACACTGAATTGCGATTTCTGTCCCCTCGCTGAGACGTCTGTGCTGCATAAATCAGCAGGAACAGCTCGGATATTGTCGAGGGGAAGGAAGGAGCCTTTTCTTCCAGACTCCTCTCCTGACACTTGTGGTTTTTAATATGATACGTGCATACGGAAAGCGTGGTCAAATAAACAGCGTGTAAAGTTTCCCCTGTGTCTGTACCAATCCATCAAAAAGAGATGGAGCTCGGCTTTCATCTCCCCCTCCCAGCACCCCGCAGCCCCTGTCATCCCCAGCTGGAACTTCCCTCGAGTCAGCCATTTCTTTCTTGTCGTAAAGCTGGGGTAGGCAATTTTTTTTTTTTTTTGATTCATTGGGCAAAAATCCATAATAACCTTTCAGCATGCTGTATTTCAAGTGTTCTGAAAGAACACTAGACCTCTGCATGTCTCATTGACTTTGTGATCAGGCTTTGGAAAATGAAGACTGTGACGGGTACTTTTGGGCCATTCAGGGGTAATTTCAGAGAAAGCATGCGCTCTAATTGGCTGCTCTGCGCTGCACTTTTTAGCGAAGGGTGACGTTCTGTTGCTATGAGCTGATTGGCTGTTGAACAAGTAACGTGCCTTACGTTGTAAAACTTGCCTCTGGGGACTTGACAAGCTGGGTTGCAGGCGACGCTGTCTGCCAGTTTGATTTGAGCTGAGACCGACCAGTTTACGCAGCTGCAACTTTCCCTGCAACCGTTTCTTGACCTTGTGAAACTTTGGCGCAAACTGGCCTTAGAAGAGAGAGAGAGCGGAAACAAACTAAATGAAATGTGAGCTGGAGCAAAGCTACAGCTAGCTTAATTTCCAGACATTGCCTACCTCAGCTTTAACCTAATTCAATATCGTTTGAAGTCATGCAGCTTAATGGCACATTTGTTTATCAAATAAAGGATATAAACCGGGCATGTTTGAGAGAAGGGGGCAGAGGAAGAGAGGAAGGGAGAGAAGAAGGTGAGCTCAGACACAATGGGGTGATAAACCTGGAACTGAGAGGCTGTTTGGGAAAGAATAGACTTAAGGATTTAAAAAAAAAAAAAAAAAAAGTCGCTTTTCTGCTGGTGACATTGCCTCCGCCCCCTCGAGGAAGCATATCAGCCCTTTGTGCCAAAACCCTATACTGTGTAATTAAAAGACAGGTCTTCTTGGGCTACAGTGCTTCTAACGCTCTTGTATTACATTTCACTTAAGTTGCTATCACAGTAAAAATCTGTAATTAGATATAGAACACATGGCACCACACCTATAAATCTAGCACAATTATAAAGGCCTGTGTTGGCTTGATACTCGGACTCCACCTACGTCAGCGGCACAGCTGGCACTCTGTGACTGTGTGTGTGCACTCACGGGTTCCACACTATATCAGTCCCTGTTGCACTTAGTCATTCTGCAGTGTTGCTCTAAAGAGTTCGGAGATCTCACAAGAGCAGGAAACCTTCTTTTATAGCCTTGCTTTCCTTGTTTGTACTGAAAATCATAGAACATGCGGGCAACTCTGCAAACAATGGAAAGAACAGATTAGAACATTACAGCATGACATGACGACAAGACTTTAAGTGCGAGAATGGGCCCGGGCAGCCGCGTAAAGCAACCTAAAGAAGCAGAGAGCAGGATTCATGCGAGCCAATGTGAGTGAACATGAAAGACAGGCCGATGGAAAGAGTTTCAGGTCCTCAGAGTGTCTTAACTGCAGCTACTGGTGTAGGAAATACTGAATCCTCACTGCGGGGCCCTTCCTCTGTTCTCTCCTGGAGAGAGGGTGCCGCCATGGTGCCTGATAGCGCCCGTTTTTCTTGGATGCTGCACAAAGTCTTTCCTCTGTCTCCTTGCACATCTGAAGATGTATTTTTATCACAGAACAGATGACAGGGGTGATCCTTTGGTGTCCTGCACCCCCCCTCCCCACAACTGACCGTTCACTTCCTCTATTTCTTTTGCTTTCACTCTTTTTCTTCACCCCTTCTTATCAGCTAATCCTTCCCTGCATAGAACCGTCAATTAGGAAGCTTAGCTGATAGAAAACGAGATCATTATGGATGCAATGAATGTGTGAAAATTCAGTGAATAGGGGGTTGTGACTGGCCCTCAAACCAAATGAATAGAGGGGAATGGAGCCTTTTGGTGGGATTCGTTTACCAAAGGAGAGTGTTCGTGTCGCCCACGAGAGGCTGGACAATGGCTGTGAAAAAGTGGCACAAAAATGGAGTCGAGAAACTCCACATTCACATCCGGTTTTGTTACACAAGTGGTTTAGATCAGGGATTTCAGGCGTCACAACAGACACTTTTGTAAGCATAGCATTGCTGGTCTTAGCATTCCTGACCTTTTGGATGCAGGGAAAAATGGCACAGCAACACCTCACACGGCAAACACACACACACACACACACATACAGTTTCTGATCTGCTTACTAAGATTAGACACAAATGACCTGGCTTATGACGCGGCAAAACAGCACGATTAAGAAGCATAGAATTATGGTTTTAAAGCTTTTAGTCGTCTAGTTTTGTCTCATGGAGGAGAGTTTCATTTCACAGGACAACTTTTACTAGTTGAGTGTTTCAATCATAATAAAATAATTAAAGTTTAGGAACAAAATGTCCCTGCAAATGTAATTATGACAAGTATTTTGCTCTGAAGTGAGGAGAACGAATTAGCATTACGATTTCATTTTACTACATCTAGAATTGCATTTTATTGCTTTTCCTGGACTCTGCAGTTATGTCATCGTTATATACCAACATTTTTTGGTTGGTAACTCTACACCAAGCGTCCAACTTGCAAAACCAATTGGCTCTAATGGGTTAATTTTTATTAAGATGCTGTTAATTCTTTCAGATGTCATTAGGAGCTCTATAGGAGGAGCTTGACTTATTTATTGTCACAGTCTGTCTCATGTATAACTGTTAGGACATTTTGTAATCTTAGGTAAAAATAATACAAACGTATTCTTAAAAAAAGTTGTCTGCTGAGCCTTTGAATCTATTCTTGCCAGAGTCAGTGGTTCTGTATGTTTGCTTTTACTATCGTACGAGCAAGCAAAGAAAATAACTAGCACTGAATTTGGTTGGATCTTGTCTTATCCTTCTCAAACTATGAAATTCGTGCTCTGCACTCATTTTTTCAGCGGTAGTACATCAAGTACATCTAATCCGCCTTAAGTTGAATGAGTGGCAGGCCCCGTTCTGCTGTGAAGTTTGAGATTCGGCTGGGGGTGAAAGAAGTGCTTTCTGTGTACAAAACATAAACGAGATGTGCTTTGGAACAGACTCCTCGCTGTGCTGCTGGGAGAGGAGAGGAGAGGTTAAGGAGAGGGAAGAGGAGGGGGGGGTGGTAATTGACACATTAAGTTGAAGGAATTCAAAATAAATTTAATCTCCCAATCCCTTTCACCCCCCAAGAGGCTTACAGTGAGCATGCTCCGTCTTGTTATGAGACACAAGGAGAGTACAGAGAGGGTGAAATGGAGACGAAAAGAAAGAGGGCGAGGTTCTGATCGAGGTAACCGACTGGCTCCCGACCAGCTTGAACTTGTGTGGGAAGGTTCACACAGAAAGGGGCAACTTTGTATACAAAAAGTTGCGTAGTCATCTTCAAGTTGCTTGTGCTGTGTTTGTGTACATGTGAAGTAGTGCTAATGACCTTTGCCGCCAACACCACTTTTGCATTTACTCATCTCTGCCTCTACCTTTTTCCCACAGTGCCTCACTCTCTGGCTGAATAGTGTCATCAAGAGCCAGGAGAGTGTTTTCACCCTAACCAAACACACCACACCAGCTAATTGCACTGACTGGCACATCTTCAAGAGAAGGAAGAAGAAGTGGAGGGAGTGTGGACATCATTAAAATCAGCTGCTAATGTGTTTGGTCGGACTTGAAACCTGCCAATTCAGGGATCACAACAGAGGGCGATTGAAAGCCAGACGTTGAGCTAACGAAAGGCTTCCTCAAGCACAAAATCTTCCTTGTGATGCATTCTCGTCACAATTTTTCCTTTAATTGGGAAGTTGCTGAATGAGTATTTGCTGTTTTGGAAGTCACTCCATCCTGTTCTTTCCCTTAAAGGAACTTAAGGTGAGCAGATAAACCCAAAGCTGTGGTAAGGTTGTGTCAAATTGCGAGGTCCAGGAGCTGCTGGATTCTACTGTCTGTCATGGCGTGGTTCGAGCTCTCACTAGGACATATGGTGTGCTGTATTTTTATTATAATGTAATCATTCCTCCTCCTGCAACAACACTGTTAAAACTCTCTGCATGCTGGGGCAAGAATTCAGTCAAGAGCCCTGCTGACCCAGAGACAACAGAGTATAAACAATGGAGCTAAGGTCTTGGCAGCACACACAGCACACAACAGTGAATACTTTGCCCCACGCAACTTAAAAAGCTGCTTCAGATTCAGCAACATCCACCAAAATAGCCCTGATATGGTGCAACTTTTTTTTTTCAACCTCTAAATGTTGGTGATTGGTGCTGACATGTGAGCAGTTTTGAGCAGTTTTATTAGTGTGGTGTGTTCACTTGACCAAATGCAACCTGTAATATTCTACACTGAGTCATCTTCCGCTCTCAAGGAGGGACCGCAAGGTCAACTGGAGTTCTTTCCTTCAGAAGCAGCTTAAGTGACATTGATTTGGCTTTCAGGTAGTAAAGGTAATTAAGACGGTTGCACAATCCTATAATTACAGCCTCTCCCCGTGAGTCACTCATGTATATCTTCTCTCTCTGCACTCATTATCTGCTGTAAATATCCACATACTGGATGTCTAGTTAAAACCAAATTGCTGCTCCCCTCATAGCCGTAAAGGTATTGTTTGTTTTTTTTTTTCTGTAGTCGCTGCTGACAAGATAATGCTCCTTCTCAAATGACAGAAAGAGAATGGCCCACTCCTTCCACAGGGTTCAACATTAATATCATATTTCATTTGGCTGGTTGAGCAACTGACAAACAAGCATGGGTCAGAACTGTACTGGCCTCAAGTCAGTTTGTACCTGCCTCTATCCAACTTGTACTAGTTGTTTGCAGTTATCAAATAACAACACGTTTGCTTGTGCTTCACGTCTTTACCCACCACCATAGTCTCATGCAACACGTCACTACTGCGCATGCACATGATGGCTACTTCTTTCCTGCTTCTGTTGTCAACTTTGGAGAAAAAAATGTTTTGCACGATTGCTAGATTTACTTGTCTGATATGGTATTTTTCTTGCCTCGGTCAATCGGGCAGTCCTTTTTGTTCTTGCCTGTTTAACTTATGGCAAAACTTCCAACTAAGAAAATTCAGGAGGATGCCCCCTCCAGTCAGGACAAGAACTAGGAAAGTTGCTGAAAATTTTGGTACACAGTTTTGTATACGCATAAACCTTACAGTGTTTGTTGGTAAACACCTTTTTATTAATTCACAAACTGCATCTTGATTTTTTTGCCTTAATGTAATTGGTAGTATGATATCAGGTATTTAGAGTTAGTTCCTGTCTGCATAGCAGCATTCATGTTGTTTTCACATTGAATCAAAACCGTACAAAAATACAAAGTTGGATGAACTTCTTTCCAGCTTGGGAAAAGGGAGCATCCGAGCAGCACATGAATGCAGCATTAAACAGATGCCATTTAATAATGCAATCAGCTGCTCTATTAAAAAAATAAATAAATAAAATAAAATAAAATAAAAGCTTCCTGTAGAAGCATGGAAAAGTCACCTGACAGGAGGATTGGCATTATGATTAAACAGGATTGTCTTTGCTTCCCTCAGCTCATTAGGGAAACTCCATCCTTCAGGGTCTCAGGGTGCTGACAGGCTGATTTGCCGTGATGGGCTGCCCCGTGCATGAACATGCTATCCCCTCGGCTGCTGGGCTAAACACTGCGCTTTGTGTTGATGGGCACGCCGGGCACTCAGATCATGTTTCCAGCAGAAGCAGGAAGTGAGAATTGGAGGGTTCCTGTTACCAGGCCCCTTCTTTCCTCCCGGTCCTACACGGAGCCAAACTCAAACCATGTGTGTTCTCACCCCGTGGACCTCCGCACACAACCGGCCTGACTGGCTGTTTGGCAAGTGCTGTGGTCGTTTGAACAACATGCGATCTCAGGAAACATTCAGCCCATACTTCTCGCCATTGTTATTTGAATCCCTCCTCTGTATAGCTCCACTGGGGTCTCTTGGGGAAACTGGTAAGTGATTCCTCTCTGTGTCCGGTCTCCACAGACACAGCCCCTCCTCCTTGGAGCTTTCGCTGAGGGTTAGGCACACGATGGATGTGATTGGGGAAGTACAGTAGTCTGTCCCCAGGGCCAAAGGTCATTTCCTGATGCTCAAGCTGCCACCGGTTAACTAGGAGCAGATTAAGAAAAATGGCTTTGGCTCACAATGATAATGCAGGAATTAAGACACGGTAAAGTGATCCGTGTTTGTGACCAGGTTTAAGCTGATGTGAAAAATAATCATTACAAGAATATTCCTTTAGTGATTTATTGCTTTTTGATAACTCTACACTTCTGTTTTACATTGGAAAAGGGGCTCTTAGCTTCACATCATTACCTCAGTGTGCACTTACGTAATGTACACTTTGATTAACAGTCGAAAGGAACACAGTATAAAAAGAGCTCACAGAATTATCTTTAGCCTTCTGTTTCATCAGGAACAGTTGGTGGCCATTTGTGCACCATTTTTTTCCTCTGAGCATTGCGATAAAGAAGTTTATGTAGACGTGATAGTGAACAGTTTCATCAAAGTCAGAATATTTTAGTCATTAGTGGCAAGTTCTGGCATGGGAA
>JAQFJA010000009.1:11123121-11137017 GCA_029874485.1 Naso brachycentron | reverse complement strand
ACACACACACACATACACACACACACAGACATGCATCTCACATAGCAAAAACCAGTTCCAGATAAGAGCTGTCATTCCTGAGTCCGGGATGGTCGATAGCCATCAACTCTCAGGGTAGTCAGGCCCTGTTTACACAGCCAGTGAGGCCCTCAGCGCCAACACACACTTCAGATTCAGCTGCTTCACCCCTGTTGCACACATATCTACACCAGGATAACTGCTGGACACCCATATCTGCACACAACCAAGGACAAAACAAAGATATGGACAAAATCTACACCATCTACTCCTTTCCCACCTTCTGCCTTGGACCACGGCACACTTTCAGCATACCCGCTGAAAAGTGAATGAACCACAGGCCAAATTAAATATCCGAACAGCAGCTCAAACTGCTGCTATGACTCTGGTCAGGTTTTATTGAGTTTATATTTAAGCTGTTAATAGCTGATAATGATACCAAAGAGGGTAAAGGTTAAATCCAGCATATATCCTGCAGGAAGAAATCCAAGGAATTCAGGACAAAATTAGGACTGATGTTTTATCTCAAAGCCGAGGATGATCAAAATACTGCAGACTCAGGGTTTTTCTTCACTTGTGTTTTTGTTTCAAAGGCCTCTTTGTCTTCCTGTTCATCCTGCTTGAATCGTAGCCCGGAAAGTTGACGTTCTGTGATCTTATCAGTGAGCCCCAGTACGTCTTTGCAAGAAACTCAAAACACTGCTGCTCCTTCGAAAGCTCTGGGGTCAACACCATACATGCTCTTTAGAGTATATCATGTTGAATCCATTTTGGACACATTGTGAGTAAGATGAATAGCCTGGTACATAGTTATCACATTCATATATTATTTCATTTTTCAATAAACAGTAATTGACCTATTTTCAGTGCTTTGAAATCTGTTCTTTTAACACACACACACACATCAGAAGAAGGTTTAATATTTGACTTTTCTCATTTTCTGTGTCTGAGTGTCAAACAAGATATCTGATTTTAGCTTGCTTACCAAAGATCAGCATATTAAGTCAAGTTCAGGTTTAGTTCATCATAGTGGCACAATGTGCATAAACATGATAAGCTGCACAAATCACATCTGTGATGTCTATCATTTTATTGTTTAAGGGGCCCTGGTTTTTTCTGTAAACAAAGTGTCTGTTTACATTCAGTGTTACTCACCAAAGCACATTATGTGTGTCTTTGTGGCCTCACAATGTGAATGGTGGAAGTAACAATAATAAACTAATAAAAATGGCAATGATGAAAATGTATGTATGGTTTGAGTAATATGATGAAAACAGCCATATTTCGTCATTCTCTCCATCTTACATTTATCATTCAAAACACAAAATTGCCATGTATGAGTTAAGAAAAGTGGCCTCATGGGTGGGAGCAACAGAAAATAATGAACTTTATGAAAATGGTTAGGAATAAGCCTAATACTGCAGGTGATGAAATGCATGTGAACTGAAACATACGGTCATATATCGTCGCTTTATTTGATAAAGATGATTGACATTTTATTAAAAACAGCTTTGCTCTAATTATTGACTAGGCTGCAGTACTGTGTATCATATATCGCTCATACAACCCAACTGATGGTTATCCTTTACAGAAAGCATAATTCATGACTTCTGCCCAAAATGTCAATCAAATCCACGCCCACTGACTGACTGTGTTTTTGCCGTTGCTACGTCAACATTAAAGTTTAAAAGCAGGCGGGGCCTGAAAGTTCCGAACCAAAACTCCATCAGTTTGTGAGTGGGCGTGGGTTTGATTGACATATTGGGAAGAAGTAACAAAGATTGTTGTAACTGATAAATGGTTATGACTGATAGACAGACAGTAGCAAAGCCAAGCTCATTGAGCAACAACTTAAAAAAAAAGGTCAATCAGCGTTTAATCATTCCAGTTTTCATTTTACATTCATTTTTATTAAATGTTTTTTTGTAATTTCTACCCCATATTACAAATGTGATGGAAACGTGTTTACAAATCTGTTTTTTTTTTCTTTAAATCAGAAATTTTCTTGATGAACTTCCTCCACTTCTAGATTATTTGAATAGTGTGAAGGAACCGGAAGGAATGTGTATTTCTTCATATTGGATGTGCACGTGTGCAAGTGCACTCACCTTTAAACACTAACAGTTACAAATAAAACAGGAAACCACAGTTATTGCTCATTAGCACTGCTAGTGGTCAAAAACTATACAGGCTGCCTTTAACTAAGGGGAAAAGAAGAATAATAGGAATGTTTCAAAGTTTATGTTTTTTTTTTTAATTGTAACATGGAATTGTGAAAAACTTATTAATGGTTCAGATAGGCCAGTGTGGTTGCCTAGAAAGAGTAGGCCTAAGCAGCTACAGGTTTTATACTGCTCATTTATTCAAAAGTGACACTTTAATGTCCTCCCAATGATGATGCTAATTTCAAAGCCAAACCAATCATGAATCATTTTATGGACATTTTCAAAACATCTGTAGAGTATTTCCAAAATTTAAGCTCTGTGACTTTTAGCGGTTCAAAAGTGCCTGGACACGACTCAGCAAGTCCATTTGCTAAAACAACACGGTAATTGGGCTGAGTGACTCCCCGGAGTTTACTTTCACTGTGCTTTGAAACAAACATGAATTCACTCATTTAAGGGGATTTTATTGGATGGGGAAATGCATTGCACTGGCCTTTGTCCAGTCAGTGTGAGTTTTGGAGTAAATTGCAGCAGCAGCTCCTCTGTAAGTGGCAGTATGCACAGCACATAATGCAATGTGATAAGGCAACATGGAGCACAAAAAAACACTTTTTTATTCCACAAGGCTGGATCCTCTGAACATGGATGTTTTTGCTTTTTTGTTGCCAATGGGAAAACACACATCAATCGCTGACAGTTAGTGGTGCTTTAGGGCGGGTTTGTGTTGTGACTAAGTCAAACTGTGCAAAATTTTCCAGCAGTTAGCTTCATGTGTCCTCTCTCTGGGGACATGTTTGTGTGGGAGAGCAGGACCAGCGGCTGTGTATCTCCAAACCACTTCTGGAAATCCGGTTTTAACAATGCTGCCTTCACTGGTTGCTGGTTGTGTGCGTATACTGTCCAGCTGGAGAACATGCAGGTCTTATAATTGTGCATTTGTTGCTTTGTTTGTGCACCTTGTCAGGTGTATTTTTACAAACCTTGATTCAGCTCAAATGTGAGAAGTTTCATTGTGCGTTGTGGTGAATAAAGAGCATTCCCACGCTGAATCCTCCTGAGAACGGCCATGTGCAGATAGTCCCATCTACACCTGAAGAAGTGTCAATGACATTGTCATCTTTGCAGTATAATTTAGCACCTGTTAGGATCAGGCCCAGTTTCTTAACCCATAATGGAAATATCTTCTGGTCTAATTAGAAATCACAAAATTGTGGTGCATGAAGGTGAGTGATGTCCTTAATTTTGTGATATTTTATGCTGTGGAATGCTGCATACTTAAAATCAAATCATCCCATTTTAATCCGGTCACTAAACCTTTGTCCACCTCTTAAAGACTACACCTAACTCTGGTTAATCTGATCACACTGCTGTACTTACATGTTCAAGGGCTGATTGATAAGTTCATGGCCTCAGGTAGGGAAAGTCATATTTTGAAAACCATGCACATTAATTTTTCAGTATAGTCCCCTTCTACATTTGCACACTTAGCCCAGTGGTCGTAGAACGTACACATCCCTTTGTAGAAGTCGCCCTCGTGTACCACCAAAACGGTCCTCAGCGGCAATGACGTTATCGTCTCTCTCACAATGGCAACCACTGAGCTCCTTCTTCATCTTGAAGAGGAGGTAGTAGTATGAGGATACCCAGCCAGGACTATATCGCAGGTATTGCATGAATTCAGTCGCATTTCAGGATTACTACATAAAAGCAAATGACTTTTCTTTTTCTTTTTTTCAGAAAGTGCTGACATGCAACCACCCAAAACAGAAATACCACCAAAGTAAATAATTTCAAACATTAATCATAATAATGCATAATCATAAAAATTTGAACTGTATGCATGGAACAAGGCCTGTGTAACTGATCTCCTTCTGTCTTGAGCCACAAACTTCACAATCAGCCCTCATGCAAAGAGTCAGACTTTTTAGTGCCCCTGTGTCAAGTCCTTCTTGTTTTGATACCATCTGCACACATTTCAGCCCCTGCATTTATTTGAAGCATCTGGGAACTCCCCTGAGAGAGGGAAAGCATAAGAGGGACTTACTCACGATGGAAGGCAGAGGGAAGTAACAGTGGCTATATGATGCAGATTGGGGAAACTCTCAGCTCAGCTCTGTCTAAAGAGTCTTTCCAGCAAAGCAATGTGCTTGACTCTTGTTTATGTGTTTACAACCAAGGGCATGCTGGAGTCACTCGGCGAGCTGATGGACAGCGAGGGTAAAGCTTTGGGTTCATTGCTGGAGCCAAGCTTTGCACATCACATGATCAGAGCTGAAGTGATGGCCTTAATGACATTGGAGGCGGTGGGGTTACAGAGAGGTTATGGACAAGCTGAGGAAGAGCTGCAGTTTATTGCCAGTGGGGGATCAATCAAGTGTGACACCACAATGTTTTTTCCAGTTTCATAGCCAGAACTTATTCCCAAATTGGTGTAATTTAAGGCCATTTACAGGCATCATTTATAGCATTTTGAGAATACATAAAGATGTTAAAATGTTGTTGCCGGGGAAATAGTTTTGCATGAAAATAGAAAGTGCCTGGTGGGATTGATAACAAACATTAAGTGTGGGATGGATGGATGGGAGTAAAAGGTGGCTTGGGACTGGACCACATCCTGTCAGCTGAGCTTCTTTCTCTACCTCTCCCTCCCTCCTCCTTCCCTGTTTCTCCTCTCAACAGCTGGTGCTCCCCACTGCATGCAGGGTGATATGTGGGTTGAAGGGGTCTCCTCTGAGGGTCTTCAGCTGAATTGGGGCTTGGCCTGAAATAGTGCTCTGGGGTTGCCTGACCCTTCAACCCTGGGGTTAACCTCTCAACTTCATCTCTCCCCAGGGCCAAAGGCATGGCCATACTGAACGCATTAACCCACTGACCCCCTCTGTCCTGCTTATTGATACACATGGCACTTCACCCTCACTCACTAGTAACAATAGCTATTATAGTATGCCTCAAGACACTCATTTGCAAATAGAAAAAAGTAGTATGAACAATTGAGGTGACCAGGAAGCAGAGGTTCTGCGTGTAAGCAAAAAATGCTGAGTAGGCAGGGGCAGGGGCAGTTTAGGATACAGCCATACCAACAGCCGGCTTAAAGTCTGTTCAGCCAGACTTAGCTTTAACCGTCCAGCAGCTCCTGATCAAAGTTGAAGGCTGAGTCTCCAAGCCTGCAGGCTGCCAGGCCGGTCAGGTGGAAGGCTTGGGGCTGGGTGACTGCCACGGGGTAGCACCACTCCTCCCTCAGTCCCTGATCTGCCCAGCGTGCACAAGACTTAGGAGGATTATCTCCACTGCACTTCCACCTCTACCACCCACTGCCTCCCCGCAACACCATGCGCTACTTCAGCTCCTCCCTCCCCATTTTCTTCGCTACACCTGCATGACATTAACTGGACACACACACGGATGTGCACAATCATCTGCACAACTGCCGAGATTTTTATGAAACACATCTGCATGGTACATTTTCTTAATTTTCATACAAATTTAATACGTCTTTCACTGTTGCTCCCTTTCTGTTGCACACGCTGATCATGTGATCAACAGGCAGCCTCCATAACCAAACAATTTTTGTTGAATGAATGGATGTTTGCCAAAGGTGCATGAACGGAAATGCTTTATTGTTCTGTTTTTTATGCAGATCTCCCAGTGACAGGCAGGTAACAATACTTGTTTTTCATGTTTCTTGCAACGCCTCCTTGGTTACTCGCCCACGCAGTCAGTCATCACTCACTAATCAACGAAGGCAGCATTTGCAATGAGACATTTGACAGAAGATTGACAGGTCCAGATAAGACAGCCTCATTACACCTGTGCAGAAGACAATATGTCACAATCTTAGCTGCTTTTTAACTTTAAACACTTTTAATTTTCTGTAATGTAAACACAATCCAACACCAATGAACCTGTGGTAAATTCCATTGGATTCAAATTCTTTCCTGAAACAAGTTCTGTGTGTACCTGCATGCACAAACATTTCTTCAGTGTTGCTGTTGCTTTAAAGTAACTTCAGTGTGTTATTTTGTGATTAGTGGTAGAGCCTTTTAATGTGGTTTGCATGATTAGGCAGATCCTTGTATTTGTTAGGGGTTAAGGATGAATCCTTGTTGTGAAAGAGATGACAGAGGCCTCTACCTTGTTCCCTGCAGGGCTCCACTCCACAGGACACAGCTTTAAAAAGGGATCTTATGTTTCATTTCCCCATAACTCATGGCCTTCTGTGTGCTCTATACCTCTCTCCTGAATCTTTTTCTCCGTATCTCTGCTTCCTTTTCCGTTGTCGCAAAAATAGTTGTACTTCCAACATTTCACACCCTAATGAGCTGTCTTTCACTCATGATGTCATGTGTGAGCGCTGACAAGCGATTGTCTCTCTGTGGGTTGAAATGCAAACAGTAGCTGCATAAGATGACTGCTGATAGTGGTACTGCAAAAAAAAAAATCAGCCTTCACAATCGGATGACATCAGTTAGCCTGTTGCTCACCCGGCAATGTAGCAACAAAAGGCATGGAGAGATAAAACCCAGCGGATTCATCAGACATTTAAAATCAAATGATGCAGCTCTGGTTAGGAGAGCAAGGCATCAAAAGATGAAAGGCATTACCTCATTATGTTGGAAGAGAGATGTGTCTTGTGCAACAATTGAAGCGGATATGAGGAACTTTCATTTTTGGTTGATTCTGGTGACCCCTGTGCTCAAAAGCAGTATGAGCAACACTTCCTGTTGTAAAGATCTTGATCTGGATAGAGTTTTTTTTGTTTGTTTCATTAGCAAGTTAAAGAGGGATTTGACTTAAATATTATTTTTGTTTTTTAAACACAGCTGTTAGCAGGATGCATAGCAGTGAAGTTCTGTAATGTATCTATTTATGGCTGTAGAACATAAATAACTGCACTATGACGATGGTGAAACAAAGTAAGCTATGTTCTTGTAATGCTAAGCTAAGAGGATAAAACGCTACTTATGTTACTTAATGTTACTTATTTAGTTGATGTTACTTTTGTTGAGCTTAAGTTACCAACATTCTGGATGACATCACTATGATAAGCTAAAAGCAAGATATTGTTCATTAGCAAGACCAACAGCAAGTGTTTCATTATAAGTAAGTTGTTCTGCTGCCATCAGCCCATTTAGAAAAAAGTATCTGCTGCTCTACCACCAAACTACAGAGCAGCTTCTTTTTTTCAGGCTGGGAAACACCTCAATTCATCCTCAATACCTGTAGAGAATTGTGTTCATTTTTGGAATCCAACCCATTTACAGGCATCAGTCAAGAGTAGCTAGATTGAAATCATCAGTGTTCTGGCTGAAGATCTTGTTTGCCTCTGTGGGTCATATAGAGCCATCAGTATTAAACTGAGACTGTTCTTTAACCAGCTGAAAGTTCCTCATAGTAAGTTTAATTTGTTTTCATTTGGGGGAGAGGTGTGTGTACTTTTCTTGAAGGCTGCACCCTTGATGTATGTCTCTGCTCCACAACAGGCCAGAGGTGTTGCAGGTGTGTTGTGGGATCTGCTTGGCACAGGGATACAGCTTTTGTGTTTAAGCTAAAGTCACTCAGATGTTTATCACTCACTATGCCAGCCATTGCACAGTGTTGCTGATGTAAGATGTTATCAAGCAGATTTCTGTCACATTGGAAGACAAATGTCACAGCTTTGTGCTGTCTCCTATGCTCAGACCTAGACAAGCTAAACCAGCTAAAATGGCCTCTGAGAAACTGGATGTGTGGGGACATGTTTTCACAGCGCTGCCTGCTGCAGGCTTTGGCTCAGATTTGAGGTGGAGGTGGCAATGTGTGTGTGTGTGTGTGCATGTGCATGAATGTGTATGCATGTGCTTGTATATTTTGTGGGGCATGGGGGCGTGGCAGGGAGCACAGGCAAAGAATCATGGGCCCGATGCCAGGTGAGATAATGACACTGTCGAACAGGATTTTGGGTAATGGGAGTGATAGTAGCTGTGGAAAAAATGATGTCATTAAGTCGTTTTGGCTGCTCTCTGGAACCGCTAGTTTCACTGAGGGTGGCAACTTTAACTTGAAGAAAAGACGAAAGGAGGAGAAATGAGAGATAAGGGAAGGTGCATGCGGAGGTTGTAGGTGAGGCCGAGGAGAGTTTATACGAGTGTATGTACACAGGAAGGGCTGTGATGGAAGCGATACGGAGAGGGATTACGTGATATTTAGCTTGTTCTTGGTATGCACTCCTGCATAATGCAGCATATCTAATGCAGAGCATGGTGGCAGAGCTGTACTGTATAGGAGATTT
Organism: Naso brachycentron; assembly: GCA_029874485.1. Classification (NCBI taxonomy): domain Eukaryota; kingdom Metazoa; phylum Chordata; class Actinopteri; order Acanthuriformes; family Acanthuridae; genus Naso; species Naso brachycentron. Next base: position 11,128,566 of record JAQFJA010000009.1, on the reverse strand, counting down.
ATGATAGTAAATCGTCTCCTCCTCTTTCCACTGTCCCCTCAGCCTGGCCCCTGGAATACCATTTTGCAGGCACGTAGCCACTGCACCCTCCCTTCACCTGCCTGTGTTTGCAAGCACACTGCCTGCACAGTGCTGGCAAAGGGCCATGTAGGCAATATGCAGACCACATTTGCCTTCACGGCCGAATACCCACACCTGACAGACTTTTAAGGCACAATGGTGGCAGAGATTTACAAGCGTCAAAGACCCAGCTGCATTGTTCTACTTTATCGCGCAGAATCTTCATCTGTTGACTAATGTTACATTTCTTAAAGAATAAAAGTATGCAGACTAAATAACTCAAATGTCTGCCTCTTAACTTTATCAAACAGACACATCCAGTGCACCTTAAATAGAAAAAGGAAGTATTGTGGGTATTACAGAAAGTTTAGATAAAGACTGTAACTCTGTTTTGGTTCATCAAGATCATGATTTACAAAAGACAACAAATATATCTCAATATGAAAGAGCCTGTTCTGTTTCAGGTTTGGCATCCATTAATCTTTTATTTACTGGCCTACTGGTTGGCAGCTAGAATTGAGCAATCCTTTTTGTTCAAAGCTTACAGCAAATTTAACAGGAGAAAACAACCTCAGTCCATATAACTTAGAAATGTGGTTGAGACTCATAGTGCATGATGGAAATGGAGATGGATTTACAACGCATGACGAGACGTGCTTGCACAAGTGCTAGCCCGATTTAGCCACAGTGCTTTAATGGTATAGTTTGGATCTTTTGAAAGAGGGCTGCCTGCGGTTTGAGGTGAAACCCAAGGCCGCTCAGTCTAGGTGGGCCTACTGTGTTAGCCTAGCTGTAACAGCACCTGGGACTGGTTAGCATCCTTGCTAGAGTTGGATGGAGCTGCTGGACAAAGTTCAGCTCTGTGGGAGAGGAAGAAAAGTTACAATAGGAGAAAGAGATTTCTCTTGTAAGCATGACGTGAATGTTGTCACACGTCCCGTGAACATTCTCAAACCTACAAATCAATTCACACAAGAACAGGCTAATCTCTTCCTCTCTATACATCACATACGGTAGGCACTTTGCAGCTGCATCACACATCATTCTTAAAACCACATTTTAGTATACAGAATACTTCTGTGCAGTGTGCAAAAATAATATAAAATAAATAGGCCACAAATGGAGAGATAAACTTATCTTTTAGGCAACATATGAGGTAATTTTACAAGGTGAATAATGCTAATGTTTTTTATGCCACTGGCACCAGAAGGGGATGTACAAAGCAGATGTTAGTGTATTAGTGCTTGCAAGCTTGCCAACAAACTCACATTAGCAGACAAACTTCTAGCTTAGAAAATGTCACAAAAACTGTCAACTGAAAAACACTGTCCAACCAAATTCGTTGAGATGGACAAATGTAACACAGAAGTGTATCAAAGGTCTTTAGAGTTTCCAAAGAGTTGAACATCTGAAGCAGGGTTACCAAAAGGATGGGGTGTAACCCTAACAAGCTCTATGTGGGTAGAGCTGAACCTTTGTTTTTCTGCCCATTTCTCAAAAGTATATCGCTCATAATTTTTCTTTTTCTTTAATTTGTGTCTTAGCAGGATGGATTCCATCACCACTTCAGTTTACCCTCTAAGGGTACTGTGCCCTAGTCCTGAAATGGACCTTTCCCTTCCTCCCACATACAGCTTTACTTTTCACATTAGTGCAGGGTTTGAGCAGTGGTTCCATCTCCATTGCCAGTTGGCTGTGATCCTCGTTCCGGCTCCAGCATCTGCACCAGCACAGCAGCATGGCAGCTCAGTCCAAAGGGGTGGCACAGACTAAGGGCCTATGTCAGAGTGTGGGGCTTCTCTCTTGTGATGCAGTCATTGCAGAGGCCAAGGTAAGCCTTCTGTACTGGATGTATGGGGCGATGTTTTACCCCGACCAGGGCTGACCTGACTAGACGACCACAAGCACTTGGCCGGCTCCGGCTCATTTTTGGGCTGCCAGCCTACCTCCATGTTCTTTGCTCCATTTGGGCTCTCTCGATCCATCCCAAACAAAACCACAAAAGTGGAGGCGCTAATGCAATGAGGTTGCCGAGCAGCTCTACCCAGCCACAGAGCAGTGAGGTCATAGACTGTGTGCCCCAGCCTCATACTTGGCATGACACATGGGAACTGTCTTTGAATCTCTCTCAGCACCCGTACCTCTTATGCCCTCGTTGTTTTCTTCTCCATCTCTTTCCTTTCCTCCCCTTTGTCACTCAGTTTTCTGACTGTCAAGGATCTGACTTCCTAGCACCTCATCATCCTTGAACCTCCTAATCTCGCTCAGAGGCAGGGGAACATATGGTATCCATATCACGGCGATATATTACTCATTTTTGAATTTCTCAGTATCCCATCAATGAACACTGCACCAGCTTTCCCACACAACACAAATCATTATGCATTCGGCACTGCCAAATGGTCCTATGATATGTTAGCATTACAGCAGTACCTCTAAACAGGGCTATATAAGGCTAATAGGGTTTTATTCTTTAAATACTGTAGGGTATCAACTCTTACCTTTGGCATTCTCAGAAGGCGACATATCTCTTATGTGACTTAAGTGCTGTCTCATTAAAAAGTAGACCTTAAATATTTTATATATTTAGATGAGACATACATTAAGACACTGTGAGGTACTCTGGACAGTAAAGGTGTTGGTTACATGTTAAGAGACACGGGGACTTCTCTCAGGGAACAAGAGGAAGCTAATAGGTGGCAACAGGATAAAATATAATAACCAAATTCTGCAAATGAAATATTATGCATGCTGGATCCTGCTTTGTAGTATTTGGTCTAACAATGTTGCCCAGTGCAACAACATAAGCCAGGCAGTTGTAAGCAGGAAACAGGAGAACTTTACAGCTTTTCTTCCAAGTCTGCTTTGCAGCGACTTGCACACAGAAGACTGTCACACTTCCACAGCTTGGTTACTGCCTGGGCAAGCTCCACGGGCAATTTTGTTGTGCCATACAGTGTTGAACCGAAATATCCCTCTGTTGTACAAACTGTGCTGCACTTGTATTCATGAAGAGACATGCACAGCCTGGGAACATATTACTTGTCAGTCATACATTACCTCCTACTAACACCTTCACAGACACAAAGGTGCCAGTATTGTTTAATGCTCCATCTTCCCAGGGTTTAATTCTTTATTTTACAGTGGGAGGAAAAAAATCCCACTTCCTGCATCTGAACGTGTCATGTTTCTGTCTCACACAAACAGCCCCTTGTCTCGGATGCAATTTACCTGTCCCACAGCCATGAGGGCTGTTGTTCCCCTTTGCTTTCGTCAGGGCACAGATCACAGTTCACTGGGAGGACAGGCTTATGTAGATGTTGTCTTGGTGATACACAACCACTTAGGAATGAGACAAGATTCAAAATATGGGATGTCATTTACAGCTGGAGTTACCGTACGGTCACACCGCCGACGACCTGAGCAGCAGAGGATGCTCTGGATGCTGGTATCGCGCTGCCTGCTTGCTGCCTGCTCACTGCCTGCTCGCTGCTTGCTGTCACCAGGGGGCAGGTCCTAAGCAAAGCTGCAGACATCACGTTCATTTGTGACCAATATCAAGTTTGGAGTAGGGTTGTGGTTGTAGGCGGCATATCTTCAGTTCTCCAGTCCATTCACCATGGAGCGCACTTTGATGAGCCTTCTTTGTGTTGGAGCGATGTAGGTCATAAAGCTCCGGAAAACCGCTCCTCATCGCCAGCTCTCATTGAAAATGAATGACTTCCGTCCGCTTTTGCTGCTCAGGTCGCCGGCGATGTGACTGTACAGTTAGTAAAAAGGGTTGTCAAAATTCTCAAGCTCTCTCATCCTTCTTCCTAATCAGCTGACTTTGGGTGTTTGCTTCTTCCGCTCAGTCACAGTCTCAATTAGCCCACCACGCTGTTGCCGCTGTCAGACTGTAAATCTGTCCTCCTCTCTGTTGCTGTCATTCCAGTGTTGTGACCCTTCTTCACATCTTTCGCCTCTTGTTGATCATATCCAGCATCAAACTGGGGTTCATCAGAATCCTCTTTTCATCACATCTAGATCTTCATTCATTCCTTGTCTATGATGATGCCAATAGACAATCACCGATTGGGAATCACCCTCCTAATTTTACCTTCAGGTGAAAGCCAACAGATTGCAGCAGCTAGTTACAAGTTAATGTCAAGCACAGTGACGTCCATAATTTCAGAGGTCTCTAAAGCTTTATGGAAAGCACTGCAACTAGAGTTCCTTCCCTGCCCTTTAGTACCCCAGTGAAAGGCTATTACAGTAGATTTTTGGGGACTGTAGATTGAGCGGGGCCAATCATAGCTGTTGTGTTGTGTGTTGTTGCAAAGTATAGTTACATTTCTGCAGAGTAGCACGTCAGGCGATGGCATAGGTACACAGCAGCTCTGTAGGTACAGCATTGGTTCAGCGCAGAAGCATAAATCAGGCTGTACTCACATCTTTTCTATTCTCTTATTATATGATGATATTTCGATGAAGTCCAGTCCTCAAGGACTCTCAGATTTCTCACCTTTACTGTAGACATGGCAATAGAATTGTTGTATATGTTGTAAAGATGTGAAAGTCTCTTCTGATAGGAATACAGGTGTATGCTATCTTGAATTTTATAAAGCTTTTCAAATACGAGATTCAAGCATTTCTTTCCTGAAGCAAGAAGCAGTTTAACCTTCACCTCCATACAAAAAGTTAAACAGAGCTGTCAAAACAATCACGTTTAAGACTGGCTTGAACAAAGTACCCATTTGTGTGCTAACTCTCTAAAAGACTCCACTATCTGCTGCCCAGCCGTGTCGCCTTGCCAGGTCTGGTGCCGCAGTAAAAGGCACCTGAGCCCCACCTTGCCTCGACTGCATACTATGTCAAAGGCTTCAGGTCAAGGGTAATGGAAGTGTATAAATATATGCTGCTCAGACTTGCTTGGCCTGTCACTGTAGCTGGAGAGTGTCAGTCCACTGTCTGCAGCTCTGTATCTGATGACTCCATGCATGGCATGTATGTTTGCATGTGTAGGCTTGCACGTGTGTGAGCTAGGTGAGGGAAGAAGTGAGCGATGAAGAGGAATAAAGTGTGCTCGATGCCTGTATTATGTGTTGGCACAACACAGAACACATGCTGTGCCTCGTCCATAAGTATTTTGACAGTAGTGGCTTGTTAACAGATTGGATTCAATGAGGTTTCCAAACTTCATTCATGCCTTGAATTGTAACGATTTCATTGTGCGTCACTTGAAAAACCTCTTCCTAAATTCACCATTAATCTGTCATCGGGCTGCAGCCGTTCCAATACTTCCTAGCTACTTTATTACCATGCGCATTAAAAATTAAGAGGAAAATTAAAGGGGGGGAAGGAGAAAGAGATGAAAGAATGTGGGTGGGGGTGCCAATATTTTAT
>JAQFJA010000009.1:11107423-11117481 GCA_029874485.1 Naso brachycentron | reverse complement strand
GATGAGGTGGTTTGGGGGGTATGTTTCTCCTTGCTTGAATCAAGGGTCTAAGCACAGAGAGTGTATAGAGTGTTAAAAACACTCTATACATCCCTTCCTCCTCATTTTCTTTTCATCCAGGAAAATTAATTGTATAAAATCACATCACATAAATAAGAGCAATCATATAAAGAAATACTAGTAGATTTAAATAAATGATGAATACTACACAGAGAAAAGTTACCACAGCTTATACTAGGCGTACAGACTGTATTATTGAGCGCAAATGACTCGTTATTATTTAGAAACGTGTACTTCATTGAATCATAGGATCATGATGATTTCTCTCTATTCATAATTTAAAGGTCTTCTCTCATCTTAATACCAAGGAAACTTGACCTCATCCCTTTAAAATTAAGTCAGATGTTGGTTAAAGTCACATAATTTCTTCACTCTATCATATTAAAGTTTTTCTTTCATGTTGTTTCCAAGTCAGGCTTCACATGTTGATATTCTCAGCATGGTCAGCGGTCTGATCTTCATGAGGCGCTTTGACATCATCGCTGTGGGCTGAACGCAGACATTATGCACTTTCACTTCTCTCTCCTCTGTCACGTCTGTCTTACATGGGTGATATCATGCAAACACATCTCTAACCAACCTCTAAAGGGGAAGTTCTGAGTCTTTTGCAGTGCCTAAGTACACACTACTGCCCTGTCAGTTATTCTCACTGTGCAGTGACGTGATGATTGCGATGAGTGATATTCTGTTATAATATCTGTGGTTTGTGCTTCTCTTTTCTTCAGAGATGGCTGGGAGTGTTCTGTGGCTTTCGGGGGTGCATTCCAATGCAGTCCAAAACTTCACACGTTCCCAGCTGTAACCTTTTAGGCAGGGGTGGACTGTGGCTGAAAAACAGCTCTGGACTCTGACCTAGCCCAGCCCAGCCCAGCCTGGCCCACAATTACCAGTGTGTAGATACTTAATAGCCCGTTTCAGGGGTGTCAAAATACCTTAATCTTAATTCATGATACTATACCACCCAGGGTATTACAATTAATACCTGTTGTGTGGCTAATGTGGACAATTAGTAGTCAGACAGACAAAATACAAATTACAGACCTTTAAAAGTGTGTATGTCATATCATCATTGTGGTTTTTATGTAAATTAAGATCAAACTGTTATAATTACTGGTATATCTTAGCACCACAGAAACTTCTGGTTAGTGGGATGTGAGGTTTCTTAAATAACCTCTTTAAATCTAAGTTTGAAATCCTGACAAATCATCAATGAAGCTTACTGTCTTATTATTCTTTTCTGTGTTTGACTATGACTTTTTTCAATGTATTATTGTTTATTTATGTTTGTATTCAGCCACAAACTGACATTATGACTATGGTTTAAAAAGGAATTTAACACAACATTTGAACCCTAAAAAGAAAACAAAGATTAGCTGAATAATGTTAATAGGGTGTGAGTATTTCTGTCACTTTCTGTACAGACTGGAAGCTGCTGAAAACTGTCCAGGTTGATAGCAACATTTTGACTTTGTCCTCTGCTTCTCATCTACTTTCCAGGCAAGGCCAGTTTATCTCAAATGAGCCATGAGATCCTTCAGTTGAAGCAGGCAGCTCACACTCTTCGCTCTCGTGGTCTCCTGGTCGTCCGATTTTACTTTTGCTTCATGACACGTAACAACCACGTGTTTGCAGGAGCGCCCTCTGTGTCTCTGTTGGTGTAACTGTCTAAAATAACAAAGTTGTAGAACAACAATAACAGAAAGTAGTGATGAGTGCATGGAGTGGGGAATCACAGCTTCTGTCTTAGCATGCTTCCTCCTTTGTTTTCCTGTCTAACGTGCCACTGTGGTTGCATGTTTTCCAACGCAAAGACATGGTTTAAAAATTCCCAATTATGTTCATGCTGCAGTAGATGTTTTTTTCTCAAGGTAGCAGTTCGTGTCTCTTTATGTCAAAGGTCAGAAATTTGCCAAGAAGAGAACTGAAAGAAACTTCCAAACATTTTCTTGTAAACCACAACAAACAATCAAACGTCAGAAGGTCACAAGTTATTCGGAAATTCCAGATTCACTTCTTAGACTGCAAATGGGCAACATGCACTATAAGTTACTCAAATACAAATAAACACATGCAGCTTCATGCATGTGCTCAGGCACACTTGCACACTTTCACATGCCTGCACACAGGCATGTGTGTCACTAAACAAGAAGTATTTAAACCATTGAAAGTTGCTGCCTTGGGAGCCAAATTTATGGTGAGAACACAGCAGAGAGCAAACAAGAAAGGAAGTGTCGGATGCTTCATGAATACTAATTCTGATGCTATTAGCCAAAAGGCTACCACATGAGACAGCTGGAAAATGTCTGATAGCCGAACAACTGTTGAACAGGAGGGGGAAATTGTTATTTGAGCAACATCACAAACATTTGTCAACTTTTGTCCAAAATCACTCGCTCTTACCACCGATATTAGCATATTACGGACAATGCAGCATTGTGAGGCTGTTGTGTGACCCCACTGGCAAAGAGTTGCCGTTGTGAGTGGAAAGTGGGAATGATGGTAGGAACAGGAAGGGCCAATAACAGCCTGAAAGAGTGGAGCCAGAAGCCTGACATCTCAGGTACCTGCATTAGCCTAATATGCCAACACTGACCTCACTCCTGCTACCAACTGTGTTATGTGTGTCTTACTGTGTGTGTGCGTCACATGAGTGGCAAGAGGTCATATGTGACAAAAACATGCCCATGGTCTTTACATCAATAATCTGGTCCTCATTTTCCTAGATTTTTTTGGGGGGGGTGGGGGGAGGGATTAATCCCATCATGCCTCTGGGGACGTAACGACTTGGGATTAATCCATTCTTTATGGATATGTTGAATGTGACCACAGCTTCCATGTCGCAAAGCCAGCCTGTAAGAACTGGGTCAACTGGCAAGAGGAGGTGATTAAGGTTTGTCTGTTTGACAGGGAGACAAAAGCCTGACAAGGAGAGGTAAACTTAACTCAGGCGCCTTATTTCTTATTGAGGTGAAAGATGAAGGCACCAGCCCAAAACCCATAGACCTACAGGGGTGGAGCACCCCACCCTCTGATTGTTTACACGCCCATGACCTCCAACTCTGCAGTGATCCAAGCTATTACTTTCATCTTGGATCTAGCCATCTCACTTTATTGCTGCCATTTCTTGGCTATGCAAAATTTTATTGCAAAAATCGCCAACTAACATGACTGGTGTGTAGATTCAAGTCCAACTCTGATGCCAGGGGTGCAAGGTGAGCTACGCGCTCTGGAGTGTTCTCATTGGGCTGGAGATGCAGGGGTTTGCGCTCCATGGGGAATGATGTGATCCACCAACGTCACTGGTGTTCCTGACCGCCGGTTGTGTTGGATCGGTGATGATCGCTGGGTCTCACAATATCTCCCAGACGCAAAAGCATGACTTAATCTGTCCAGTAAAAAACAGCAGGCCCCGGCTGTGAAGCTGCAGCTGCCAGATTGCTACGTCAGGACCGAAGCAACAGACTGATTGATGAGGATAAACAAAATCAGCATGGTCTGTTTGGAAGCATTATTAACAGAATTTCATATTTATGTGTTCATGAAAGTAAACACTATGCTGTTATTTGTAAGGTGCAATATCAGTAAATTAAGCAAATCTATGCAGACATATGGTGACCCGCAGCAAGTTGTAGTATTGGCCTGAGGTTGTGATTAGGTCATAATGTAGAGGAGGTTCAGTATCCTCCCTCCTGGTCTAAATGCAGTTTAGATTCTGTTCAGCAATATGTGTGTCAAGTACGTGACTCCGGAGCAGATATACCATAGACGGCAATTATATTGCGATGCTTAATGGTTAAACTTCATGGTTCACGGTTTATTGTTGCTCTGCTCTGCCTGTAATGCAAAACAGGTGAGGGAGGCAGTGCCACTGAGGTTTGGATTGGGCAGCTTTTGCCCATATATCCTCTCTTGATGTATCGAACCCCCAACCCCCCGTCTGCGATGTCCCTACCCTCACCCCCTTTTGAACCAGACCTGGTCCATTAATGACATACATTTTGGGAGGCGGTAAGAGTGGCCCTTTTATGTGGCAGCGATAAAATAGCTTTTTGCCTATGCTTAGCAATGGTGCTGCTCTGGGCAGTAGACCATTACGTGAAAATAAACCTAATTATTCACTGTGCCGCTGCAACCGTGGCCCCCAGCCTCCAGCTGCAACCTCAGAGTAAAGCTCTGGCCTCAGCTGCTGGGCCTTGTGCAGCCTTCCACATCCCAGTAAAGCTAACCCAAAGAGTAAGACTGAATCATTCAACCAATAACTTGGAACAATGGTCTTAACTCTGAAATTATAACCATCATCAGATTTTGTCTACTATAATAACCTATGAGGCGCCCTCTTCTAGTACAATAACTTCAACCTGAACGAGTTTGAAAAGATATAACCAAGGTAAAAATATATCTGGTAAATCTTAATCTAATAATTCCCATTTGGGCATGAATACACATGTAAATGAATCTGGAGGGGTTGCGTCAAAGGGGCAAATGGTGTAAGTCTCAAATGCTACAAACATGAACCATATGTGTTTCCCTCTTTGTCTATAAATGCAGTCAGATGGCTTTGTTCTTGCAGTACCCCCCAGCTGTAGGTTCTGTTGAGCCCAGATCTCCACTGTTTCCCCCTCCCAGTGCATCCACGGTACCTTCAGGCAGCCACAGACATTTCCAGGCTGCTGCTTTGTTTCCTGGAAGATCCTCCTCCCCGTGTCCCAGCCAGATAAGGATGGTGTGCAGAGGGGTAGTGGCAGAGTGGCTAGAGTAACTCAAAATATCTGTGACCAAGCCCAGAATAACTGCATTATGAAGGGGAGGTGGACCGGAGGAGCCAGAAGGCAGCAGAAACCACAGTTCTGAATGAAATGGATAGGAAATAATGGTAAATGCACTGCAAGATATTTTGTGTCTACTCTTGGCCAGGTGGAGCGCTGCATGGACCCAACCAGTGCGGAAGTGGCCTTCACAGTGGGAAATAGGGGACTCATTGCCTGGTAGCTCATGTGCACCGCTGGGAATGTTACAATGACAAAAAGAACATTGCATATAAGTCTTAATAATGCCAATAATAATCGCTTTGCACTCTGTCTAGACGAGGAACGGTTAAATTGGGTGTGCGAGGGTGTTTGGGCGCGGGGGGCAGCCACTGCTGGAATGGGTGAGTAAAGTGAGCATTCTATTGAGGTCTTAGTTTGGCTAATCTCCCCCATGTGACAGCACAGCCAGATTTGCTGCCATGGAATGCCACAGGCTGTTGTGCTGGGGACAAAAAGAGACAGAGGCTTAAGCTGCAGGGGGGCAACACTCCGTGGTCCTGGAGAGCAGTGTAGCTACGCCAAGAGGGGGGAAAAAAAAAGTTCTCAGGGTTTCCACACACACCCCTCCTTCCACGCACACACCTCCAACAGACATCACCAGCGCACACTCACCTCCTACCATGGCACACGTAAGCACACACACTTATAGTTTTCCTTTTCTACTCAAGGTTGATCAAGGGTGATAGGGAGGTGTCTTGCAAAATTTTACCATTCTTTCTCCCTCTCTTTCCTCCTGTCTCTAGTGCCTGCACTCGTCCCCATCCTCCACAGTCAACTGAGGACCACATCTGGTCCACAGCCGCACAGGGTACACAGTGTCTTCCCATGAATACCAGAACTATGGTGAAGACAAACAATACAGATCCTGAGGGTGGATCGCTCTCCTACCCCAACTCCAGCGTTTTTCTGCCTTCCTATTTTGTGGCGTGCACCATCTTGAGGGAAAAAGGACAGAAACCAGCATCAACTGCCTTAATTTTTTCCCTGCAGGAACAGACGGTCATCACAGCTATCCATCGTCATGCTCAGTTCCAGTTCCAGCTCACAGTTATCTAACTGAACCCATCTTTTCTGGGGTTTTAGTTTTTCCAGCAGTTAATGATACAATGATAAACATAATAGGATATGAATGGTGGTGAGGAACATTTTGTCCTTGTTAGTTGATTTGAACCTACCCTTAGGAATATGATAGAAAGAGTGGTGATCATTGCAGGTTGCCCATTCATTGTATACAGTATGTGAATTAGGGTCTGACGGTTTGCTGATATTACTGGCCCATATTGGCTTATTGCAGATATACCTGTGTCAGCTTATATGTTCTCTTATATGCGCTGATAATTTAACTTTTTTTCTAAAGCCAGAAAAATGCTTGAACTAGTGATTTAAAATGGTTTAATTATGTAGCCTATTAAGTAGAAGGATTTCTGTTATTTAATAACTAATAAGTGAAGTGTTTACTTGAACAGTAACAGCGTGCTGATGGAATACTTTGTGAAAATGTAAGATATTCTGCCTTCATAACCACATTCAGCCGATATTATACAGTAAATGTAGAATTTTTGGAACTTTCTTGCTCCTAACTTTGGTATTGGCTTAGGCCCCCAAAATCCCAAATCAGTTGGGCCCTAATATGCACTTCAAATAGAGATGCTATCAGCCAGCTTTCTTTACAGGAACTAAAGCAAAAATCTTGTAAGTTGTTTGGGGCTTAAATAAAATGATATTCTCTCAGGCAATATAAGTGACCTGTGTCACAGATTCAAAGGCTCAGCCCCAATCCCTTAACCCAAGCAGCCTTTCAGAAACCAGCCAAATCCCCCGGAGCCCCAGATCTCCAGTCTGGGACGGACGTGAGAATCCTTGTCTAGTAGGGGTGAGGACATGCAGTTCTGTCAGTGTCAACTCCACCCCTTCTACACTCTTGCCCCCCTCTGATGCTTTAATTAAAGAAATAATCAGGATTTGCATCACAATGGCAACCAGGGCTCTTACCATTAGTGGCCCGTTTGCCATCAGAAGTCTAATGAAAATGTAACATCACCTAAGCCCTCCTTCACAGATTCTCAGATTAGCCATAGCGGACTAGGAGAGAAAGCTCGGACTTTGAGTTGGTTTAATTCTTTTGTATGATAAGCATCGGCCCCCTAAATCCGGCCTGCCAAATCCTCTTGAGAGGGGCTAAGTGGCAGAGCTGAGTGACGAGAGAAGAGGAGAGTAGAGGAGAGGACAGGGGAACTGAGAGGAGAGAGGACAGGAAAGGAGAGGAGGTAGTCGAGGCAGCCATGCCAGGCCCAGGCCAGGCCAGACCCCTCCTCTCTTGCCTGCCTCCACCCCATTGCCCTCCCCCCTCAGCTGTCCCGCGCCACAATAAGCTGAGCATCTTTTGTGGCATTAACGGTTTGTAGGAGCAGGAGAACAATGTATGAGAAGTGAGGAGCGCGGGGTTCCCACACACAGGGCCGACATGTCCTCGCCCCCCCCTCACCCCGCCACCCCCTCAAAGACGGCAACCTGCACACAGCTGATCGCCCCTCTGTGCCCCCCTTTCACACAAAACACACTTCCCTCCACATGCATGTACAAACACATACACACTCTTACAAAGCAAACACTCACACGCACGTAAATATACATTGCTGGTCCGACACAGATATTTGCTCATGTTTAATGCATGAATAAGAGTTTATGACAGGGGATGTAGTTGTTGATGTAGCTGCATATAAGCATGCACACATGCACATACACTTGCACATGTAATTTAATTGCCTGGTGAGGCCGTAGAGGGCTGGGGAAAATCCTTTTGTTGCATGAAGGGTGAGGGTTTGTCTGGGATCTTGATTAATTTGTACTGTCATATGTGGGAGGGGTCTTTCACCAGGGGGTGCAGGGTGGGAATGTCACTTACTTGAGGTTCCTGCCTGTCAAATAGACTGACAGTGAGCTGCATGAGTGGCTTCCAACCATGTGATTAAGAAACTTTTGGCTAAAGTTTCAGTTAATCAGCGGTGATTCAAATTTGCACAAACAACTTGCGCACAGTCAAAACGTACACTGAACAGATTCACATTGCAGTCTGAGCGCAAAGCAAAGAGCTCTTAATTCTTTCCCATTAAGTTTGTTTAAGTCTCTTCCTTGTGTAAATAATCTTTCGCTCTCTGTAAGATTTTTCCCATTTGTTTCCTGCACTAAACTGTGATATCACTGACATTAATGATAGTTAAATCCGTCTCCTGGAATGAAATTAAAATTATTCCACACTCAAAAGTGTTGATGAATCATAATCAAATAAGTAAACTGTGGAAATTTCAAAAACATGTTTTAATGGTGTTGAAACAATGTCGTCAATTGTTTGTGTGCATTTGCCAACGTTCCTCTTCCAAGACATGACAGAAGTGATGAAAACCTTGTGAAAGCTTTGATTGTCATATTTTTGTGTTGTAGAGTTACTTCTGGTTCTGCTTTTTGATATGCACTTATATTTTACATTCAAAGATTCAGATTGGGTTGTATCTGTTTAAGTGTCATCCTCATTTGCCCTGCATCACTTGTGCATGTGTTTGGAGTGTGTCCTTGTCACCCCGTCAAAATGTCAATGTGATCATGTGGAATAACGTGTCTTCGCCCCTCTCTCTGCTCTTCCTCTGCTCTCTTACTCTCCATCATCCAATTTAGCTGTGTGTGGCACTCAGTGGATTCCCACACTCCACTGCTCTTGTGCTGTCAGGCCCAATCAGAGGCCGGATCTGTATTGATTTTCGGCCACCTGTGCCAGGCGCCTTGCTGCTGCAAAGGACTCCCTGCTCTCTTCCTCCTCTTCTCTCCTTCCCTGCCCCGAGTCGGCCACCGTCTCCCGGAGCAACTGACGCACAGTGTGCAGCGCAGTCCATTTGTCACCAATTGTCAGCGTTTAGCAGGGCAATGAAGTGTGGCAAGATGGGGGGAGAGAGGGGAGTAAGGGGAACAGGAGCTTGGGATGTGGGGGCAGGTGGAGGGTGTGGAGGAGCTTCGTCCAATGGGATGAGAACCACATCCCACCATGAAACCCCTTGCAATGAGGACACATGGCTCAAGCCTCTGTGTGTGTGTGTGTGTGTGTGTGTGTGTGTTCATTTTTCCCTTTGCTCCTCCCAGTATAGTAGTTGGAAAATTTGATCCTCTGAGTCAGGTAGGCATGCTCCCTTCCTGCACGCACTGAGTGTTATCAAATCTGTGGCTGTCTCCTTCATTCACTTCACTGGATAAATGCTGGACTTTACTCGCTGTGTATTCCAAATCAACATAACCTGTGTTGATTTCAACAGGAGGCTATTAAGTTGCACCGGCAATCCACTGGATTGCATAGGGATGGTGTTTGTTAACACAGAGAGTGAGTGAGTCTGATGTCCTCGTTTGTTTTCCTTAATAACCAGAGACTTTTTAAGAATGTCAAGGGCTGGATGTCATTAGCAGGGTGCGGCTGGTCCCTTGTGACACCAGGCCTAGTTCAGCTTACTCTCTTCAGCTCTGAGTCAACAGAGAAAGGGCAGTTTTCCACCATCGCAGCGCCCATCACTAAGCCGAGACCCTGAACTCAGTCAGGACTGAGAGAGGTCCCCCAGTAGGAGAGGAGATACCAGTGTCCTATAATGGATCTGTTTTCATTCCTGGGGAAGTGGTTATTTAAGTAGACTTTGGGGAGAGCCCCTTTCTCCAAACATCCACAGAGGGATTTAAACTCTGAGGGGGAATTGATGTTTTGATGAGAAGAGAGGCTATCAGGGAGATGAGGAAAGGAGCTTCAACACGCTTTCTTTTGGTCTAAAAACAGAGAAATACTGACCGTTGTTTCATTAATATCAAAGCAACAATATGTCACTTGACTGTGATTTCCGAAACAAAAATTAACGATGCACGTTTATACAGAACATCACAAAAAACAGCAATTTTAGTGAAACTGGGTCGTATTTTACAGAGAAAATGTCCTCTGGTGACCCTGTTTTACTAAAACTGCTGTTTTGTGCAATGTATTAACGTGCATCATTAAGTTTGCTTTTTTTGAATCTGCCAGTCGCGGTCAAGTTACATATTGTTGCTTTAAGCTTGCAGATCATCTCATATCCCCATGATGAATGTCCTGCATTGCTTAAAGGATATACTGGTAACATTTAGAAAAATGATTAAAAAATAATAATATATCCGAGTTTTTGGACA
>JAQFJA010000009.1:11063056-11077475 GCA_029874485.1 Naso brachycentron | reverse complement strand
GGTTTGAAGTGCTTGTTAGAGTTTAGTAGGTAGTTTATTTCAAGTAACCAGGCTGAATCTGCAAAATAAAAGGTATAAATTAAATATTCCTTATATAATTTCTTTAGTGCTCAAATGCTGAGACGGAAGTCTTTGGTTTAGGCGTGACTGGGGGAGAATCTTTGTCCTTGGAGACAGGACACACACAGGCACCTCCTCAACAGGCGCCAACTGATTTTTATCGCTTTTGAAAACTGACTCCACTTCCCCAACTGCTCTGCTCTCTGGGGTTCTGCATAAATTTCTCTTTGGCATGAATGATAACAGGTAACTCTATAATGGCTCAGTCCAAATCCACTATTGACAGCCTCAGTTATGAAGGTAATACCTGCACTTAATCTGATGTTTTTTAGTAAAATAAATATTTGTAACCTTCTATTAACTTTATAAACTGGTACTTCAGTCACCCTTTCAACAAACTCGGTTAGTATTAAATTGGCAAACAAATGACTAATAAAATAAATCAACAATGTATTCACATTCTATACATTCTAGCTCTATGATACAGTGATTAGATAAGGGTCGTGTGTTTGTTGTGACAACCACTTAATTTCATTTGTATGGACTGCGTATGAATATTTAATGGCTGCAGGTTAATGTAATCCCTTCACTGTACTCGCCTGGCATCCTGCAGTGTGCTGAGAGAAATCTGGATTCCATCAAGTCCTCTGTAGTGCATTACACAAAATCCACTCTGCTCCTCTAATGTGTTTTTTTAATGAGTGAGTTTTATGAAATCAGACCTCCATTACATTCAAAAATAACAGGCTCATATCCTTCTGGAGGACTCTGCGGTGTTAATCGGCCAATGAGAGGCCGTTCGATCGGAGGCTGGTATTTACAGGCCAGTTTTCGCCCTGCAGGCTCAGTGCGGCTGTAACAGATATGATGGATCTCAGGGCCTTTCTCCAAACACTGAGGTTTGGCTGATCAACAGGGTGTCGGCGCGGGTGATGCCTGCTTTCACACATCGGGATAAACTGCAAGAGCAGAGCCAATTACATAAAAATGATCTCATCCCACTATAGCCATCCCACATGACAGGCAGTCTATTTGTCTGTTAGTATCACCTCGGGAATCATGGAGTGAGTTGGCATTATTATACCGTAAATTGCTTAAATCTGGATTTGCGGCGTGTCTCATATGAGGCTGCTCAGGGATTCTTTCAGGACACCAGTTAAGTCTTTCAGTTTGATTATGAACATTTCAATGTCTTTTTTAATAAAAACACACTAAAACATTTGTTTTTCTTTGGAGTCTGTCGTCTGAATGAATTTTCTTTTTAGAGAGACATGACGTGGCCCCCCTCCTGTTGAATTACACTTAGAAAACATTTGTTTTTGTTTTTCTTGAAAACACATTAGATTTTATGGTATAACTGGACTTTATGTTTGAGGAGCATCATATATGAAGTAGGTGAAATTGGGCTTGCAACTCATGGCATGCACATGAGATCAGCATATACATCACAGCCTTGTCTTGGACGGCCGCACCCCTTTTTAGGTGAAAATAGAGGGTGAAACAGTCAGCGGTAGCGAATTGCAAAAACTAGCGCATGACCAAGCCTAAAAGGTGCTGCGTCGTCTTTTGCATTTCAAGCGGTTAAAAAAAAAAAAAAGTTTACAGTTTACTTTCAACAAGAGCGAATGACAGTAAAAGAAGAGTTCTGTGGCTTCAAGCCATCCACAGAAAGGACAAAAACGATAAACTGTGGGACCCTGCAAGTCAATATGTTTATGTCTGTGGCCCCTAACCCCCGTTAATCATGATAATGTTAGCAAAGTAATTATTGTGCAGCAACATCATACTGGACAGTTTTAATATTTTAAAAACTGACAAGATGTCAGAAATTTATTAATTGGAGGTCGGGTCATTTGTCCACATTGATGCCGGCCAACTATTCACCTTATTCACATGGGTAGCTATCTTAATTCCAAAACGAGGCTTGGCTGGGCAGGCGCAGCAGAGACATTTAATAGCAGCTCAACAGCGCCAGAGGAATTGCTTCACCTGCAAGGTTGTCACCTTACTGCTGCGTCCCTGGGTGTAGTTCTTACAAGAGGAGGGACTCCTGTCGGAGTTTGACATTTCACCATTTTCCAGTCATTTCTAAAATCCGTCATGAGGGTGAATGTGTGAAGGTAAGAAGAGATAAGAACTCCCAGAGGATCTTACCTGAAAATTTCTACCAATGTCTCTTTTTATTTTCACATTCCCATAGCAACGGACTTTAGAAGAACTGTTATTTTCTTGATAAAACTGAAACAGACCTCAGAATTTGTATTTACCACCAGTCACTAACTTCAGGTTCAACGTTTCACCAAGTTTTAAAAGTGGGTGCAGCCATGACGCAGCAGCAAAATACTTGGATGCGCTGCTCTCTTATAGCTGATGAAAATTATGAAAGCTATGTAAAATGTAATAGATCAAAAAAAAATCTATTGCAATGTACTGCATAAATAGGAAAGTGTAAGAATATTTTCATATGAATACAAGAATATTTTATTTCACATAGTTCTTGAGTTTGAAGCAAAATGTGACAGGCATGCTAACTATGGCCTATAAATGGTCTGTGAAATCATGAAACTCTATATTTGTCCGCACTGTTGACTTTCACAGAAGGGGTTGGATCTGCAGACGTCTCTAATCAAGAGAAATACAGACACAGACTTACGTCTCAGTCCCTGTCTGTGCCAGCTTTCTGAGCCAAGAGCCGGGGAAACAAAGCAGGGCACAGAACAACGATGAGGTGCACGAGGCGAAAGCAGACAGCAGGCAGATGAAGTTTACTTAACTGATTCGACCATAAAATCCAGAGTTTGATTAGGCAGCCTGAAGCATTCACATTAGCCAAAGGAAGCCTAATCATCATCATCATCATCATCATCATCATCATTGCTGGACTCTTCATTTTGCCTCCCCAGACTGAGTGCAGAGGCTCTATTCCATTCCTGTTTTTTCACTCACCCAGCGTCGCTATACAAATGATGTAGTGTCCTTCCCAAATCAGCGTCATAAAAAACAGCCTAGCCTCCCGTGTTCTGCACCACCTCTTTCCTGTTCTCCCTTCACCTCCTCCGCCCTAAATCTGTCAGCTTCGGCCGCAGTTCCCTTGAGGGAAACTCCAGTCTATGAAACCTCACAGCCAGAAGACTGCACGCCGGACAGCCCTCGCGGTTTATCACGCTGTCTTCGGTTTCTACAACACTCACCAACTGATCACCATTTCACAGATGTCTTGCCAGTTTTCTCTTATCCTTTGCAAAATGCGAGGGATTGCATATGAAAGACTACAATACTCTAAAACCAGCAACAGATGTGTGAACGCAGGCTGCCTGGCTGACACGGGTCAGTGAAGTTACTACTGCACTTGTAGTGTGAGGCCTGGAAAGAGACCTTTGAGACTTTGATATAAACAGTCTTACTGTCATGAGAACATGCATGTTAAGTTGGAAAGAACTGAGTCAGTAAGCTGATTAAGCATTCTGTGCCTGTAGGAGATGCCTGAAGTTTGGCAGCACAGATAATTAAGCTGCATGTCTACTTTCCTAATGGTACTGAGGAATGGTAATCCTATCGCCATGCAAGGATGTCTTCGAAATTCTGTGTTACGCTACCTGACAACACTTTTAATGTCCTTTCTTTCTACAGTATCTGCACATAGCAACAACATTCTGGTCAGGAAAAACTGCACTTATACCAAATGGTTCACATCAGAGCAGACCCAGCTGAGCAGGAAGTCAGACCCATTAGTCGCAGAAGAATCCAGTCAATTTTCAAAATAAAATTCACAGTGCTATTTCCTGATTGTGACACAGTAACTGACCAGACACTAATCAGACAAATACAGGAACAGTTTCATTATGTTGGTTACTTTCCCATTGAGGATGTGCAAAATGCAAAAATGGCCAAATGAACAAAATCTGCGCAAGTCAACAGGCAAAACAATCCACTTCTGAAACTGTTCCCAGAAGGCACATGGGCGATGGAACAGAGTGAGGATGTCATATGACCATATTCTTGACAGTGCAATTACTAAATCATCGCTCAAAATGCATCTAATGCTAGACATTAACAGTGAGATGATACAGTTTGTAAATAATTTAGATTATCCAAATAAATTTTGCTAACCTGGGAGTTTGCTTCTGTAGCCTATAGTCTATTAATTCCTTTACTCGTTGCCACACTGGATCAACGTTTATTAATGTTGGCAGATACAAAATCTCAGCTTTCACTTTGGTGAGTACAGTGTACTCACCAGTGTAGAAACAATGGCTGGAGTAACTAAAATAAAACCCAACTTCCAAGTAATCACATTTTAAGTTTCATTACTTTCTACATTAGCACTGAACTTTGGAATATGGGAGGTGCATTACTGTTTAAAGGCAATGTAATTCCTTGGCATAGCATGACACTTCTGTTGGCATTTTTACGGTACTAAGAAAGGTTGTGGTTTCCTCACAAACACTCATGCTTTAAAACATTGATGGTGTATTTCCAACAATGTCTTTCAAAGAACTTAAAAACAGGAAATGCTAACCATTGTTGCTGACAAAATTTGGCCCAATTCCGCTCCCTGACAGCCAATCAGATCCACTTAAAGCCAACAGAGAACAGGCCCTGGTAGCTAATTTCTTCGTCTAACCCGCTCGTGCCCCCTCCGCCGGCCTCCTGTCCCCCTGCCTCAGTAGGCACTTACATTCAATTTGTCAGCCGCTCTCATTAAACATGCAGAATAGAGAGGCCCTCCACTCTGCATTTCAGTGGCACAGCTAACCAGGTCAGAGTTCATCTGAGGACGGCTCTCGGTGCTCCTCGCCTGTTTTGTGTTGTGCAGACTGGAAAACAGAAGGAATATTCTGCTCCGTCACGTCAGCGCTGAAAGCTACAAGAGTGAATTTTGACTTGAGAGAGAAAACATGCTATGTTTAACATACTGTAAGCTGTTTCAAAACCAGAATTTAATAATGTTTTACATCTCCACTGGCTGAGAAACTCAGCCTTTATGTTTACCATCATAAGCCTTGGATTTACTTTAGTACTGTTGTTAAATTTGACATTTAAACACAAGTAAACTTGCAATCATATTTCACATATGACGTTTCCTGGTTATTAGCATGCTCATTTTTATTTATTTCATTGCTGTTTTTGCATTGATGTTTTTCACAGTTGCTAATTACATTTTACTATTACCGCAAATCCCAAGTATTGACCTTCACTTAATGTTTGGATCCTTAAAAGAACAAAGAATGGCCACTGCATACAGAGTTGTGTATGAATGTGGTCATAGCAGCCACTTGTGAAGTTAATATGTCCCGTAAAAACACTGAAAGGGATATTTATTACGTCTTTATGCATTAGAGGACTTTATTTTATGAGGATTTTATGCCTCCTTGGGGTGACTATAACCTTTAGCTTTATTTTTAGTGTAGTTTTTATTTGTATTTGTGCAGCTTTTACAGCCAGCTATCCCTTCTCTTCCCTCAAACATCATGTACAATTATGTGTAGCTGCTTTTTAAATTGAAATTATTAAGCTGCATTTCTGTGGAATCAGCGTGAAGTGGCAGACAAAGAGACGCTCCTGCTTTGCAACTTTTACACCACTTTCTCAGCTAATATTCAGCCTCGCAGGCATCCTCATGCAGAGAGGGTTTGAGCTTTAATGCATGTGTTTGGCAGTCATTTCTTCGTTTGCGTCCAGATGTTGCTTGGCCGATGCACAGCACACTTGTCAAATGAAACCTTGTGACGTTTCAGTGGCAATTATTCTCTTTGTGCTCAAGTTCAACTACGCACATGTTGAATGTGCACTCACACACACACACACACACACACCCACACACACATTGAGGAAGAAATCTGCCAACAAATCTGCATTTGCCAGGAAGTAATTGTTTCCATGAAGGTCTATAAGATGCAAACTCAACAACTTTTTCTTTGCTAAACAGTTTGCAAGTCAAATCCAGAATGAATGCATAAATATTACACTTGAGACAACCTGCAGGAATGATGTTGTATGATTAGTAATTAATCAAATCCAAGCCTGCTTATTTGCTTGCCAGTGAATATTACATAATATTACAACTTAAAGCCTCCCTGACGAAACTGCACCTGTTTTTTGAGGATTGATTTTCATTTAATAATGTCATGTTTATGTCTTATTAGGCACTTAGTGGGGTTTGATCTTGACAATAGTTTTTATATGTCTGCATTTGTAATATGATGGAAAAGATGTCAGCAGGCGCCAAGAATTTCATCTTACTTTTCTCTGTCCAACTTGTGGGGAGGAGTTGGAGCGAGCGGCAGAGGGAAAGGGTGGAGTGAGAACACAGAATAGAAGGGGTGGTGTGATAATTGGGAGGGGCGGTTTGCGCTGACATCCAACTCCTCAGCACACTTACTCGGGCTGGTGATGTTTTCCTCGTGTCGGCCTGGAAGCCGGTCATAAAAATTTCCAGTCACTCTTTCTGTTTGCTTCATTATTCGGACGTTCTGCACAGTACACACTTAGCTTAAGTGACTTTAAAAAAAAAGTCTGATGTATTAACATCACTGAAGTGTAAACAATAATTACATTTCCATTTTGCATCGGAAATCTAGACAGACTAAACATCTGCTTTAGACATTTACAGCATCTGTGCTCTGACCTCTGATCCCAAGCAATCCCCAATCAAAGTGATTCCATTTACAAAACTATCATGACATCTTTATGTAGGAATTGTCCATTCCTTCCAACGTAGAGGACACATGGAGAGCAAGAATGAGCCCAGCAGTGGTTTTATGGCTCCTGGTTTTATAAGACAAGGGTGGGATGGTGGAGGTGAGGGGGAGTCAGTGAGCTTTAACAGACACTTGGGGTTTGATGGCTGCTGAGGAGCTACTTGAGGATTTGTGTCATTTTACAGCTGGGGTTATAGAGGCAAGAGGCTAAGTTACATCAGGACCTCAGCTGTGTTTTAAGGCTGCACAGAGAGAAATGATGCCTTCCTCCTGCTCTATAGGGCAAAGCTGGAGATGAGTGGTGGATGTAGTCTGTGTGTGAAAACCTAAATAAACCTACTGTGGGTTTAAGGAAGGGAAATACAAACCTGCTACCTGGGTGTCAAACACTGGAAACCAATTAGACGCTTGTGGAAAGAAGGAAACAGAAACTTTACAGCTCCCGAAATTAGCTATTTCTCCTGTATTAATAAAAAAATCTAATTTACTGCATATTTTGCAATGCTCTTTTCTGGACCTTTATGATTTAGATGTTAGGTGAAAAAGATTTGAATTAAAATGACACAGTGATTGCTCATTACATCAAAGGTCTACGGCCAAGCAAACACTTTATATCAGGGAAGCCCAAAGGCCTGATGACAGTCGCCTTGAACACCCAATGAAACACAACACTCTCACTTAGCACTTACGTTTCTAAGTAGTAAATCTGTTTGTTTGTTCTAAGTAAACATCCCGAACCTAAACACTAAGGGACTTCTACACTCCTTTCCACACAATGAAAGAGACGTTGCTGAAACCCACTCATGAACCTCGTTAAAGTATGGATAAACACTCTGTCTCTGCGATAAAAAGCCTTTGACTGCCACTAGAATTCAAAGGTAAGGTTGAAAACTCTGAAAAGCTAGCAAGATTTTAATGAGTAACCTCTCCTCAGCGCTCTGTGCACACCTACATCCTCCTCTCGGGGCTCTTCAAAAAAGCCACATCCTCCACACACATGCACAATGCAGTGTGGTACAAGTAATTGTGGCATTGCTTGGCCAGTAGACTTGCAATACCTCCAGAGGTGGTGAAGCGCTTTGATTGGAGGCTGATGCATGCCAAGGGTAGAGTACCTAAAGGAAGGCATTTGATTGGTTCTTTCCATGAGGACCTTAAGGCAGTAATTGGTCTGTGTTTTTACAGAATTGCAGTTGCAACAGATATTGGATTTTTTTTTGTTTTCTTTCAGAGCATTTTTTTTGCTGTCAGGATGAAAAGACCATTTCAATTAACATAATAAAAAGTGTATCTGAATAAAATTACTAACTCTAACTTTAACTTTACTGCTTTTTATTTGTCTTTAAAGTATCTCTCTCTTAACTCTTGTTAAAGTGCAATTATCATTAATGTACATCTGATGAATCATCAACAGCCTCATTGCAGAGAGAAGTTGTCCAGCTGTAAACCACCAGGAGCTTAGTGCCTAGTTAGAGGTCAGAGGTTAACGTGGTGCTAGAGGCGATACAAGACACTGTCTTAAATATAGCCCTTTATATGAAGTCAAGACTATCATTTGACCCCAGGGACTCTAGAAAAGGCATTTAAGAGGTGATTTGTCTCCATTTGTTGACAGAGGACACTGATGGTCATTTTGTAATTTCAGATCTTACAAAAGACTAAGATGTTCCACTTACTGACAGCCTGTTTTGTACATAAATACTGGAAATATATTTCCAAAAGGGACATTTAATCAATGACATTTATCTCAGCTATTCCCAGTTAGAACATAGAAACAAAGAAGGAGCATCTGTTGGTAATTATTGAAGGTGTTGCTCACAGCCCGACAGTGACTTTTAAAGGAAAAAAAAACAAAAAAAACCCACTTTTCTCACTGGCTCTGACAAAAGCTGGCCGAAGCAGAGAAAATGATCAGTGGCCATGGCCTGTGAGTTCAGCAGCTCTAAGCGCAGACCACCTTAACTGCTTTGAAACGCTGGCTTGATCAGAACTTCCTGTTTCCCTCTGTGTGAGCATGCATGGCTCAGTGCAAAGCAAGCAGAGGGATGCTTCGTGTTGGGATTGCTTCAGGTTGCGCAGTCGGCCAACTGTGTTGAGATGGATTGCTCTTTTGCACGGCTCTGACATCTCTGGCCGTCTGCGTCTTGCCAAGGAGCCTTCAGAGACTTGGAGGGAAAGGAACTGCCTGGCGAGCCTGTCTCGTCTCAGCGTCCACCCGCTCAGGCCTGCTTTCCGGCCAGGGCTCTTAATTGTGTCTCTGGGTGAAGTGGTAGCAGCCCAGCGGTAGGGAGGGGGGGCGTGCATGTGTGATGTGAATAAGACCACACGCACAATCACATGCAGTCACTCTGCACAATCAGAGAAATATAGTAATACCACGGCCTGAATAAGGGCCCATCCCAGCTGTAATTCAATGTGACTATTTTTGAGATGTTTGTAATCCGCAGAACAGCGAGTCCCTGATGCACAGCAGGGCCTTGCAGTGGCAGGAAGACTGTAGGATTTGCTCTGGTTTAGCTAATGTCTGGATGGTTTTACTCAAACCAGGGGAAGATACTTTTATAACACAGCCCAACCCATTTCAAAAGTGATGTCCAGCTTTGTGTCCGAGCCAATTTTCAGTGGGTTTGGTTTGTAATCCATCCCTCATGCAGCATGAAACCATTTTTCTGATGTTCAGTTATATACATAGACATACTTACAGAATACTTAGGATGACCAGATGAGACTGGTGAAATTCCCAACAGGGGTGGGTCTCATCATGTGAACACAGTGGGCATGGCCTCTTGTGTTTTAGAGAAAATGTATTACAGTTTCATCAGCAATGGTTTAAACCATTTTGAACTGCAGTGTCACTGCTTTTGAGTACCTTTTGCAACAGGCTTAAAAAATTAAATTTGGAAACCAAAAGCAGCAAAATTCATGGGTATTTTTCTCATCACCCCTCCTCATGCCTGCCATAACATTTTTGTTTAGGACCGGACGTTTACCAGGACCCAGGACACTGGGGGCTCCATGTCAGTGATGGTTAATTCCCTCCATAAATACTTTAAATCAACAATTTCTTAGCTATGCTTAGCTTTTGCAAGACTTTGCAGCATTACTATACAAAGACACAATTCAAGTAGGCTACGTACATCAGTATTTTGTAAGGCTGTACTCCAGAAGTAGAGCATTGTCCTGAAAGTATTTGTCTGTGGGTAACACAAAAAGAGTGTTTCACAACAATCAGCAATAAATTTTTTATAGGGTTATAGTTCGACTAGGTCTAAACAGGCTTTTTAAATGCTAGCAATTCAAAACTGTTTTGATTTTTTGGGACATGTGATTACTCTCGCTTCCTGTGTAACCTGTCATTGCTACATTTGAAAATACTCCAGTTGATCAGCAATGTCTGATTAAGAATGGTATATCTAAGCAGCCAAAAAATAGATTCATAGTCTCCTCCTTCTCTCAATCTCGCCAGAAGACTGTTCCATAACAGTGATGTCACCAAGTCTTCCTCACACCTAGCCGAAAGGATTCAGCACTGGCTCAGGCTGACCGCAGTCTGGCCAGCTTCCTGTCTGACCATTGTGGGCAAACACAAGGAGACGGGCAGCAAACACGACTGCATCCACCTGTTAACACAGCCAGGTCACAGGGGCCAAAGTCAGCAGGGGAAAGGTCTCAGCACCAGAGGGGGAAATCTGTCTTTTTGGGTCACTGTCGAATTATTTTCCAAAGGAAAATGCTCACAGCGTCTCCATCTTCTTGTCCTTAAGGGTTAGGGCTGGTTTGTGTTAAATGTCTTTTACTAACTACCATCACATAAAGTTATAAAGAATGAAGCCTTTTGCATTTGACTCTCCTGAACATGCCCAGACTGGTCACTGCTCAGGGCTTTTATAGTATTTGGCTCAAACTGGACATTTTTCAGTCTGTCTCCAGTTGTCAGATTCCTTAATTGGGGAAGTCCGACCACCTACGTAAATTTATCTTATGCGTGTGCATGCAGCTGCCTGACCGCCGTGTTTACATAGCGGTAATTGGTGGACAGGTGGGATGGAGGCCTGTTGTTTTCCTTAATCTTCCCTGTGGTAATTCAGAACCCGGCAAACTAGACCTTGCTTAACCCCCTGACTTTAGCCCCAATCAACACATGGATATTAGGCACCATGTAACCTCTGCCTTTGTGTATCTGAGAACTGGTTTGTGGTAAAAACCTGTCAAAATATCCTACTCTCATTTCTGTTTGGCGACGGCAACAAGACCTCTACAGTAATTTCCAGAAATCTGTCCAAATTGCTTAAGTCTTAAATTATCTATAATTGGCCCCTGCGTTGGGTTACTGGGGGTAGCCTCCAATCATGTGGTGGAAGTAGAAAAGGCTCTAGTCACTTCCAGCTGGTTAATGACGGCCGAACGGGTGCTTACCAATATCACACCAGTTGCAAAAGGTTAGCACGGATGGATATTAGCTCAGTGTGAGATTTGCTTTACTAAATGGCAGAGGCACTTATGTGTAGCAAGCCACTCTCAATTACTATGAATAATTTCACTTTTGGTACAATGAGGACTTGTTTGACCTGTCAGTTTCTTTTGCGCATCATCTTACCTTTGTGAATAATAGCCTGCATTTTGATATTTATGATCCACCTTGTTTTCTGCATTGCAATTAAAGATTGAGTGAACAAAATGAACCCCTAGCAGTCGGCCTGTGCTCTGTCAGTATTATCTTTTTAGTACCTGACTCACCTGTAACCTGAACTCTCTAAATAGCAATGATAACAGGCTTCTCTGCATGGGGTCACACTGCATTAGGGGTCAGGGTGAGACAGACTCTCTCTTTGTGCTTTGCCAGCGAAGTTTAGGACCCGGGCTAATCAGGGGGAGCGAAAGCGCACACCGTCTCCAAATCAGCTCCAGCCAGGCCAGCTGAATTTATCTCAAACTTATTAACTTTGCTCAGGGCTCAAATTGAAACCAGCTCGGGTACTCACGCTCCAGAGGTGCTGAGTGTGAGAAGTGACAGTATGATTTACAGGGGGAACTGCGCCGCCGATGCTGCAGACTCGGCTAACCAGAGGATTGTTGGAGGGGGTGAAGTAAAGCATTTAAATTACACCGAAAACTCTGTAAGTCTAGTGAGTTATTGCTCTGTTAGTCTCAAAGTGACAGAAAACCTCAAGGACAGTCAGCCCATGATGACAGCATCTCTATCAGCATCTTGAGTCTATGTAGGTGTGGTGTCAAACTCAACATAAATAAGAAGAGACACTGGCAGAGTAGCAGAGAAATGTTTAGGCTAGAGACAGATACCATGAGTGGTGATAATTAACATCTGAAGCCCTAGCTGCTCTGTTGTGTGATATTAAAAAACTGCTTAACCTTTATAGAGCCAATCACAGTCCTTGTCTGCAACAACTTCCAGGCAGAACTCCCTTACATCAAGTACATACAATTAGACTGGAGCAAACAGAGGTAAGGAACTGTGAGTTATGCTTTCAATTGAAATGAAAATGGTTAATCCCATTCATTTAAACACATCTTTAAAATTTTCAAAACTTATTAATAACAACTCATTTACTGATACTAGTTTGGGGACCTATTTACCTTTTGGACCACAAACTAATGAAAATGACAGCTTGAGTTCTACCAAAACTAGCAGTTAGTCTAACTGGCGGTAAGATGCCACTGTCTGCTAGATTGGGTTATCAAAACAGCAGTAGACAGAATCAGATCGGTTAGATAGGTTGCATCAGTATGTTTAACTGTATATTTTGAATGTTACAGTTAACAGCTGCAAAATTAACAAGATAGCTGATTTCATGTATCTGCACAACTTAAATCAACCTGTTGCATTAAAACTGGTGATCTGGTCTATAGAAAGAGGCACAGTTTTTAAAGAAAATTGCCTAAGCTTTCTTTGCGCTGAATAAATTTGTAATATTTTACTGAGCGAATATGATTTGTATGCTCATTTCCCACAAGATTTGTGGCTGCTGGAAAATAAATTGACGCCCAGCTGTTCTCTGTGGGCTTCTATCTAATTTTGACTTATGATGATGCATGACAGTGTTACTTCACCAAATATTTTATCACCTCCCTCAGGAAACTGTTTCTGCCTGATGAACCAAAACAAATTTAAATTTTTTTTTTTAGCCTTAACTAAGAACATAGTGTGTTTCTTTTTGAAGTTGCAGAAGCCACAGGCTTCTGAAGAAGACACATCCTCATCCGTCACATAAAGTTTAACTGGCAGTATTTTTTTTAATTGTTCAAGTCTCAAGCTTTACAAGAGAGTTTCAAAACATTTAAATCCTCACTGATATTCTCCACTGTGAGTTCTGTGTCCTCTTATTTTAAGGTTTGCGTCCACTGATCCTGAGGACGGGTCTGCAGATGGCCTTAAAAGAAAATGCTTATAAATCCTCTCTTGTTTATGTGACCTTACAGCAGCAGTAGTCAGATTGTGCAGTGTGTGTGTGTTGTTCTGTGGGATCATGCCTGCATGTGTGCATGCTCATCCCTCCCCTCTTCCTGGGCTTTGTTAGGCCAGGTGTGCCTATTCTCAGCGCAGTGCTCGGGGAGCCGTGAGAACGCGATTGCCGGCCCTTCTCTCCCTCCCCTATCTGATTTATTTTAACCTCTATGGCATTTTAGCAAACAAAAGTACTGCCCAATATTGATCTGGATCTCTCCCACTTCCCCGCTCCTCTCCCTTTGTTTTGCTCAGGTCCAGAGTGGCTGCTTTAAATCAGCCACTCTTGACGTTTGCTTAATGTCTAATTAGCCATGGGTGGGCATGGCCTTTGATTATAGGAAGTGCCTGGAGGTGGTGCTGCAGAGACGACTGAATTTTGACAAAACAGCCCAGACTGATCAATCATGGCCTGACACATTGTTTTGTCCTTAATTTCAGAGTGCTCGGTTTAGGGATATGTCCTCTTGGTCACCTTATTCTGTGCTCAAATGATGTGATTTCCTCTCATCAGCCCATGTGCCACTTTTCCTGAGCCGTGATGCATGTCTGTAGCTCCGCTTACAGTGACTCCAGGGTGTGCTGCCATCATCTCATCAATCTGGAGTTCACTGAGTTGATTCAAATACTCATTTTTAGTGTTGCGCTTTCACATTTGTTTATTTTTAACAAATAAAAGCCTCTGTGATTAGACTTATCTGTATCTGTCTGTGCCTGCAAATTGTTTGGCATGAGTAATGGATACTGTTTTTACTGATATGCACCTAAAATGTAAGATTTCATGGTCTTTAAATTTGATCTTCATTGGTTTTGTATTGCTTAAAGATCCTGGATGAAGAGCATTAAAAATAAAGCTTTCTCAATGCGGCTCTACCAGCCTTCAAGGCTCCCCCTCCATCCCAAACACTGGCCAGATGGCCGGAAAGTTGACTTTATTTAAATCTGGTAATTCCGGCTCTTTTCCTACATCCCCCCTTCTCACAACGGCCTGCTCCCACCCCACCACCACCACTCCTCCGCCTCTCTATCTCCTCTCTGAAGATCACGGCAGTGGTGTGCCAGCGGGTAACAGCCTCAGCTTAGAGTGGACATGTGAGAATGACACAGTGATGAAATGCTGCTGCGGAAGAGATTAGAGTCCAACGCTCACAGAGAGAGAAGTGAAAGAAGGGAAACACTGGAAACAACAAGTCAT
>JAQFJA010000009.1:11037491-11050043 GCA_029874485.1 Naso brachycentron | reverse complement strand
GTAAATGTTAACCACAGTTCATAATGCTTCAAGCACTTGAAACATAATTCCAGCGTTGACACATGGGAGCCTCACTACAAGGCCCAGTTAAAGACAGACAACATTCAGCAACATGTGGAGGGTTTGACCATCGAGCTGCCCTTTCACTAAGGAGGACAGACAAGCAGGAGGAGATTTACTGCTGTAATCAAAGCGCAGCTGGCTGCTGGAAATCGACCGTGAATGACGTCATCAACCTGTCCTCACGCTGATGGCTTGATTTATAAAGAGCACGGGCTGTTTGGGCAAGAAAAAGACATGCTTTCACAGTCCTACACAGAATGTGTGGCATGAAAATTATTCATGCTTGATCTCTCTTGTCTTGGAATTTTGCTTGTTTCTTGAAAAATAGCTTTCCTAAAATGCGGTCCAGTGTTGGGGGTTCATCACACTTATATACATGGACATAGGAGTGTTAGCACAGAGCTAAGTGAACACATAGGTAATTTTATTTTACTCTACAAGATCTAAAACCAAAGACATTTACAATAAAGCTGATCCAGTGGATGAAATTAGCCATGTGTGTCCGTTCGCCGAAAGGGCTGTGTTTGCCAGCGAGCTGTGTTTTTAGCCTATTTGCTAACAAGCTAAAAACACAGCTAGTTAGCTTGTGGCCCACATGTTTTTCTCACTGGGTATTTGAATAGCATTTGGCAAAAAATGTCAAGAGGCGTTTCAATATTTCTGCAGCACTGTTTTCATGTAGGAGTGAATTTGTCCCAAATGTAATGATGCTTATGTTTACATGGTGTCTGCGCAACATCAAGCACAGACTTTCGAACACCTTTATCCCCCCTAAGCATACAGGAAGCCCTGTACACTCTTTAAGTCCCATGATGGAAGAAAACTAATTTGGTTACTTGCTTTGGGATGATGGATGGATTGTGGTTAGTTTGCGAAAGCAGTCATGCTTTGGGTTTTAATAAACAATTTAAACCCTTGAGGATATCCCACAGAAATGCTTGAGACGCCTTCGAAGAGATGAGGCCCCTTTTGTGCGATCAAAGTCCAAGATTTTCAAATTAATTCTAAGACTATGTGTAAAATTAAATGTTTGCTGGGTTCTTGATTCCACATCATAAAGTAAACTCTTGCAATGCATAAAATTCCCCCCAAATTTAAAATGTGCTTTTCCAAACAAAGATGTCCTGAGGTGGTAATGAATGGAATGTAAATGGATAATGTTTTTATGGGAATGTAGTTGTGTTGGACCCAGAGCAAACCA
Organism: Naso brachycentron; assembly: GCA_029874485.1. Lineage (NCBI taxonomy): Eukaryota > Metazoa > Chordata > Actinopteri > Acanthuriformes > Acanthuridae > Naso > Naso brachycentron. The sequence continues at coordinate 11,048,779 of JAQFJA010000009.1, read as the reverse complement.
AACACTGGCCAAGCTTTCCTGGCAAGAATCTTTTCTTGGTATTCAATGATAATTAAAAAGCGTGACTTATGCATAGGCTTGCTTAGTCTTTTTAGAGAGAAGGAACGACAAACTGTAAATAAAGGGAAATTAATTAAATGGAAGGCAGTTTAGGGTGGCGCCATGGAAAGAGTACACAACTTCAAAACATGCCAAATCCTACATGAATCAAGTCGGGTGATCTGTCATATATTGCCTCGTTTTGAGAGGATGTCGTGTACAGTTTCAGTGACGTGACTGAGTAACTGAGAGAAATTGAGCGAAGTTCACAAAGTAAACACAAGAGAGTCTCAGGACATTTTTTTCTTGTTTTTGTTTTTAGATCTGTGCATTGCCCAGAAGGTTGACATGTATTTTTATACGTAAACAAAAGGTTTCATGTGAGAACACAGGAGTCCTGCTTTCACAAGAGGAAGTTTACAGCTGTAAAGCGAGTCAGCATGGTGCCTCGGTGTTTGTTACACTGCAGGTCATTTCACACTAATCACCTGTGTAGAAGGAAATTGCAAAGGATACATCATACAACATGCATTTTGTTGTTGCTGTTGTTGTTTAGCTTTTCATTGTAAGGTTTTGTGTGACATGTTTTTGAGCATCTAACACTGTTTAGTAGCAGCAGATCAGATGCATGTGCAGTTACTTTAACTAATATTATCAATAATCAGTACTTTATATTGGAAAGGATATTGTAAAATATCCTACACAGAGCAATTAAACATTCAATATCAGGTATAGAAAAAAAAATTTTGAGAAAAAAAGTGATAAATTAATGGCTACGTTACCACAATGTTTGTCTAGTTACAACAAAATAACATTATGCATCTTATTGTCATATTTAGAAATTGACCAATTTACCCTCAGAAGTGTAAAAACAGGGAGGCAAGAGAATTTCAGAAGTGTCTGATTGGACCCTCAACAATGATTGTGGCCTGAGCGGCTTCACAAAGCCCAGAGCCAGTTTGTTTAAAGCAAACTAATCCGAGCGTGACGGCAGGACACTGAAATTGCAGGCCTCCTGAAAGGTGATCTGGCGGCAGAACTGCAGTTTAGGGGCTGAAGTTTACATTCAGGATAAATAAAAATAATGAAAAACAAAATAACACTGCTGGTTGCTTGGTAACCGTGAATTTATCTTGTGCAGAAGGAGCTGTGTTTTGTTATCATGCTTTTATCTGTGCTGTCGCTGGGCTACCACTGGAGAGTTACCATTTTAAACACGCCAAAATGTTATTTATTTGAAATGCTAGATTGACATTTCTAAAATAAAGAGAAAGAGAAATATAACAGTTGTTTTATTTTATTTTATTTTACTTTGAGACTCCAATGATAAATATAGTAAGCACTCTTAAAACAGAAACGAGGATTTTGATATTATACTATTAATAGGAAATCAATTTCAAGCCTGTAAGAACTAAAACTGTCTAGGAATTCTTTATTATTGGGGTGACTTCACTCTCTGTCCATTAGACAATTAGACCTGACAACCTTGTCCTGCACGTCTGCACCAGCAGTGTGGTAATCAGCAGTGTCTGTGCAAACCACAGTATGGATTTCAACCCTGGAGTGCTGAGGACTTCCATCGCTCACATGTGGTGCAAAACACCTCTGCCAGGCCTGTCAGGTCCTGTTCCAGGCCACTGCTGCCTAAATGGATCCTGATTGGCTATTTGGACAGGGAAGTGTGCAAAAGGTTGACATATGAGAGGCTGAATCGCTGTTGCTCCCTTATTTCACACTGTAGAGCGAAACATTGGGGGAAAAATGCAAGCCATGTAAACTACATGTAATCCAACACGCCCTAGTTGACCTTTTTTGTCATGTTTAATCGGTAACTCATAACTGCGACTTGTAATCTTTCCCTGTAGTTTTGCTTATTGTGACATTTTGATAGGATCATTGCTGCTGAAGGTCTGGAAATTAGGCTGTTTGGTGTATGATGGATGAGTTTCTTACAGAATGACCTCATCTCACCCTTTCCAAAGGTTTGTCTGTCTGGCACCTTTATGCAACAACCATCAATTCACATGCATTTAGGAGCAAATTTGTCTCTGAAGCAACTGAACATGATAATCTCAGCCAATGTGTAATGCCAGGAAGGAATAAATGACTCTCAACTAATGTTGGAGACCTGTTTATTGTCAGTGGTGCAGGATCGTAAATTTACAACCTCAGCTATTTCCTTTGAGGTTGCTGTGAAAGGCCTTGACCTATTTACTCAGTCTTTTATTGTTGCAGTGTTGCTCCAGTCAATTTTTTACACCGACCAGCTAACAGATCTGCAGTATTGTTGAAAAAGCACAGACTCATCTTTCTTCCAAATGGCATCACTCTTGTGATAGCCGCCGTCTAGGTTTGAAAATGATACACAGCAACAGTCCTGCAGGGGAGGAAACTTCCTGCAGACACTGATGCCATAGAGCATAACCAAAACTATCCACACCTGGAACATACTGTTTCTTGTGAGAGAGAACTACAGGTAACATTAAGATTTCTCCTTGAACACAAAGATAAAAATTACAAAGCAGAGACAAGCAAAAATTGTGTGATGGGAAAAGTAAGCTTTGTTGCCTGGTTGTATTTCCTCTACGCATCCTCTTGCGTGCAGGAGTGGCCTCTGTTATCACTGATGAGCCTGCCTGTCATGTGTAAGTCCCTGCACAGACTGACTGACTGAATGAATGAGTGAATAAATTAATGAAGGAATGAATGAATGAATGTCTGGTCAGGTTTACAGGAGCCACAGAGGAGACGATAGTTATGGAACATCTTTACCTGAATGGCCCGTATTTCCTGTTGCAAGGGAGAGAATGTGGAAACACACATTTGACGCTTATGAATGTGATTCAGTCGCCAGACCAGGACATATTTCAATAGCTGAGTCATGGTCAGAGTGCAGAACTGCCTCTGTGATGTGACAGTGTGAAAGATGAATTGTCATGAGTGTGGCACATGCCTCATGATTTCTAGGAACGGTAAATAGTGAATGTCAAGAACACTTGCACTGATGTATGGCTTCATCATCATTTAGAGACGATTTAGTTAGTTTCCTTTTTCTCTTTTAGATTCATTCCGTCATCCCATCTCTGCTTTTTAAAGGAGATGTTCGTTTTTTTGAATATAAAGCCTTATGATGAACTGTGCAGTCCTGAGAGCTGGAATTCATTGCAAACGTCACCACTGGCTGAAATTACGAAGGCGTACTTACACTCAGCTAATCCTTTAAAAAATCCAACACTTGTTTTAAAAGATGTGAAACTCACCAAATGTTTACTGGTGTCCTCTCATGTACTGACACTGAAACACAAAGTTAAACAACAGCATATGACATGGAACAGGCTCTTTACGCTGCTTCGGAAAACAAACAAACAGCTGTTTCTGGGTTATATTCCATTGTTTAACTTCCTGTTTTAGTGTTGGTACATGAGAGGACACCACTGAGCATTTGGTGAGTTTCAAGTCTCTTTAAATGAGTGTTAATTGTATTTAGCTGATTAGCAGAGTGCACATGCTCTGTTGTTTTCTGCCATTTTCAGCCAGTGTCGAAGTCCGCAATGAGCTCCAGCTCTCAGGACTGCACCGTTCATCATAATAATGCTGTAGAACATTGCATATGATCATAAATCTCCTTATTATAAGCCTTAACTTGCAAAAAAATAAACTTCTCCTTTGAGCTTTAAGTGGCAGATGGCAGCAAATTGTACCACCATTTGGAGAATTCATCATGGAAATAACTGGATACCTGCAACTGTTATACAGTGCAATAGAAAACAAGGGGCGCTAAAGTAAAGAAAGCAGAACTTTCAATGATAAACAAGACAAGACAAGTCCATTTTCATACACACTTTCAGGCAAGTAGTCCTGTTGTACGGAGACGCAAATATTTGTTGCACTGGGCTTAGCAAAGCCGAGTCAGCTCAAGCCAGCAACAGAAAAGGGCTAATCAGGAGGTCGATGTCCAGGAGAAGAAGCAGAAAAAGACTCATAAGACTGACATCATTCAAATCAAAATTAAATCAGACTCAAGTCACTCAGCCCTGAGGAAATGGACAGCCTGTTTTATTAGGAGGTGGGTGACCAGTGATGTAGAGCTGAGAGAGACAGAAAACTTCGCCTGATGTGTCGCCACTGCTCGTCAGCTGAGCACGGTGAGTCAGAAGTGTGAGAGAGGATGCATGGTTGGCACACAAGGCGGAATTATCCCCCACCACTGTGAAAAAAAGAAAAAAAAACTGGGATTCCCAGTGGTGGCACCTCTGACTTGTTGCCTTTCCAATGAACACAACCAGAAGTTTTGGGTGGGGAACCGGCGAGTTCTCGTCACTGGTGTAGTCATGTGAGGAACACAACTGACAACTGGACGTCTCTCTCTGGAATTTCCTCCAGTTTATTCTGCCTGTGCACAGTCTCAACGTACAACATTGCTTCATTTTCATTTGGTTTTTGTTTCAAGAGAAACTGGCTAAGTTACAGCGGAAGTAAAAAGTGCTGAATCAATAAATGTTTCATCTGTTTCTGTTTTAAATGTCATGCAGTTTATCATTTTTTGACCTTTTCAGAGACTTGTTGGCCGGTAGCTGGAGACACTAAAGTTGCATTTCCCTCAGTGAACATATGCAAGGCCAAGGGAGTGAAACAAGAAGAAAAGAAACACTCTTTGCTCATCTGATACCTAGATAATCTTCTGTTTTACAGAACATTTCTGTGTTTTTCTGTTTTCATTAAAGCCAAGTTTAGTGGGTTAAAGTATATTTTGAGTGCAGGTATTTTCTCAGTTCTTCAGTCTACTCTCACACCAATCAGGGAGCATTTCCATTTATTTGTATATTTATAGAAGGCAAACCCCAAAGGGCGCCTCATGTTAATTAGCCACTTACAATAACATGCCTTTTTAATGAAGCATGCATCCTTTAGTGTTCTTCAGGCTACTGTTTATTTAATTCCTTCATTGTAATGAAACTCAGGTGCTTCACGCTTACACCAGCAGACGTCTGTGGAAGCAGAGCTCGAAGGTAAAGTAAACCGTATATTTTCATACTGTTGTTCCACTGGAATCATTAAGACTTTTTCCTGCAATTATGCTGAAAAATTAAGTTTGCCTTTATGCCATGTCCTCTGCATTTACAGTAATCACCTTCTGCCTGCCACATTGCTACTGCACTGACGACAGAGAAACCCAGTGTAATTAAAATCAGCGAGTGAGCTGCTGACAGTTTATTTTATGCAAAATTGTAAAGCAGCAATGCAGATTTCTGTTCTTTTCACGTAAAATACAAGTGTGAATATATGAGCCTAAATGTGAAATATTTGTGCTGTTGTTCTCCAGTATAGATGTTAGAAGGTTGTTCCTTAATTCGGGGGAACCTCTCCGACTTCCTGCCACAAATGCTGGTCGGGTTACACTGAGGGGCGTAGGAAGATTATCATCATCCGGTTATCTGGACGAGTAAATAGGACATCTTCTATACACAGGAAATGCATACATTCCACATGCACTGAATGGTCAAAAAGTCCAGGACAGCTGAGGATAAGTGGTTCATTTCATGAATGGAGAAATGAGGGAAAGTGAACAAGTATTGTTTGGTCTGCAATCTGTCTTTAGAGAGAGACAATGCGTCTTTGATTGTTGTCGCCGTGGCCCCAAGACTCAAGTTCAATGCCAAGGAATCAATAGGCTGTGGCACCGGGGGCCCCAATTGTCAGAGGTCAAATGAGTGGGAGGGTGCAACGGGCATGAGGGGAGAATAGGAAGTAGATGTGTTTTAAGGTCAGACAGAGAGATTTCCCTCTGAAAAAAAGAACAGCACAAAGCAGCAGAATGTTTCATCTGACCTTTGACCCCAATCACAGAATATGCTTTTGACTAGGTTTATTTTTGACAGAGGTTGTATTGGCATCACAACTCTTTTTTTTTCCGTATTTTTACATAACCATTTCAAAAGACACTGCTTACTAATGCATTTAACCCTGATTTTGTCAGTTTTCCATCTTCTCCTCCATTTTTGTGATCATGTGCATGCACGGTACAGTTGCATGTTCCTCCCTGCACTGATTAGATTGTGCAGCAAATGTTCTTCCTGATATCGTGTGCTGACGTTATCTGTCTGGCCAGGTGTCCTTTATCTGTCTCACTCACATACACTGTAAAGAACTGTAAATACCTGGTTGCCAACAAAAATATTGTAAAACAGTTGTTAATTACTGCCGCTTTGCTGTACATTAGAGGATATACATTTTGTAAATGACAGATTTTTTTTCAGGGATAAAAATAGAATGTTTATAACAATATCTTCTAATGTATCAAACTACAGACGTTAGCATACAAATAGAGCTGCCAGCAGCTTGTAAATTATGCACATTGTGATGTGCTTTGAATGAAAACAGACTTTCTGTTAATCCAAACTTCATTAGCCCTTCTGTTAAATAAAACCAAAGTCACAGCTGCAACAAAATAAAACTTTAATTACATTCAAGTACAGTTTTACAAAGTTTTCTTGATCTGGGGTGACTTTTCTTTTTCTTCTAAACTCCTTTAATTAAAGCTTGGAATAGGGATGTTTGTGCATAATTTACAGCAAATAGGGTCAGCAACTGTTTCAACTACTAAACAGCACTTTTGACTGCTCACTTAAAAATAAATAAATAAACAAATAAATAGAAATAAAAATATTACTACTACTACTACTACTACTACTACTGCTAATAATAATAATAATAATCATCATCATCATCATAATCATTGTCATCATCATCATCATCATCATCATCAACTAAATCAGTCTTTACTGATTTTAATAGTAACTTTACCTTCAGAAAAGATCATCTTTATCTGTAAGGTTATGTGTTTCTTAATCTTGGAATATAAGAAATGTGTCGTAAAATATTGGAAACTGTTTTCATTCACATGAAGGGGAAGAGAAGAGTACTCATATAAATGAATAGCACTCAGAATTTGAGCAGAATCAGTTTGTGTAAGAAAAGCTCATAGAAAAACTGCAAAACGAGGTATGAAAATTAGGTTGTTTATTAGTTTTCTTAAGCATTTCAGCTGTACACCCATTCACCTTGAACTAGGAAGTGTCTCTGCAATGCAATGTCTAAAGAAAATGGAAATGTAGAGTCATGACAGCTAAAAGCATAGTTTGGATTTCTTGTTACAGGTTTGCGCGAATTGCTCATACAGTTGTGTCAGCATAACCTCGAGCAGCAAGTCCTCTGATTGGAGATTTCCGGACCAGCCTCTGCTTGGAAATGTTATGATTTGTTTTGCTTTGTGTCGTTGTCTTTCTAGAAAGTAGTTATTTTTCTCCACGTGACAAATTGATAAGCGAGGTTCCCTGTTAAGAATTACTGCAAAGCATCTTTTATTTTTTAAAACATTAAAAAGCAGTATTAAGTGTTCATGGCCAAGTTAATTGTAATTATTTGCCTTGGTTATGTGTAAACAACAAACTCCTTTCACTAAAGAGTCTGTGCGAAAGCCCCGTAATGAATCACCTGTGGTCTGCAGGATGTATCGTCTGAGTATTAGCTGAGACAGCCGCCTAATACTGTCTGTGTCTGAGACAGCTGGCCTCCCGCCCGCCGCACTACTGTCTGAAGGACGAATATCAGGGAAGTAAAAGCTCAACATTTAATGTGTCTGTGTGCATCTTTCTCTCTGTGTGCAATCCTGATAAAATCCTGTATAAGTCCCATCTCACACCAGCAAAATAAAAGACTTATCTTAACTTTTTAAAAGTTTTGAAATGCCATTTAGTCCTTCTAACCATTGAAAAATGTAAATAAGAATAAAAATAAAAATCTCTGCTATGAACAGTGCTTTTCCTAGTAATCAGAATTTACAGGTGAGGCATCTAATTGCACCCATGCACTGTCAAGAATGGTATGTGTAAGGGTGTGTACATTCATAAAATAGGTTTAATTATAGTGTCTGAGTAATAGTATATCCATTGAGTCACATGCAGTGTAAACGCGACGACTAGTCTCTTTTTAAACGGGATGTGTGACAGGAAGAATTTTTGGCAGTAAACTGTCAGTGGGTTAAATGTGTGTGTGTGTGTGTGTGTGTGTGTGTGTGTGTGTGTGTTGTATGTGTGTGTGTGTGTGCGTGTGTTGGGTTAAAATACAAGGCAGATTTGACTTTTCCCCTTAAACATGGGTCCAAATGAGACTGTCGCCACAAAGGAAGCCACAGTGTATCCTCAGCACACCCAACTCATAACTGAACACTTGCTCAGACTCTAAGTGTGGATCAAAGGGTGACTCTGTTGATGTTACAGTGCAAAGACACAAGCCTGCATACATGAGCAATGAGCCATGACACTCACAGAGCATAACCCACCTATTCGCGGAGAATGGCGAATATTTGAGTCTGTTTATTTTCTCACAATAACCATGAAATCAATCTGAAACACATTTCTTTTAAAACTAACTTACCTTACAGTTTTTGTAGGGCCACCTCTCTCAGCAGTGAGCCCACTTAGATTTTTTTATTGTCTGATTAGTAGATAATGAGTTTAGCCTGCAAACCACACTTGGATAAACTTTGTGGAACTTGTGGAGGAATGCTTCATTGCACTGTCATCTGAAAGAGGAAATGTAAAACACATGAAACATGCAAAGGCAGTAATTATTGTCTAAGAGCTGTGGTGAGCTATACTGTGTGCTGCCGGTGAAGAATATATAATTTACTGCCGTATCTACAGGCTGAACTCTCTGCAGAAAAGCTGGGTCAGTGTATAAAAATAAGTTGAATCATTTGAGTATTTCTGTCTTGCAAACAGATCTTTTACCATGAAAGTTTAAATTTATAGTTTTTCTATTTCTACTTCCCATATCAAACATTAGATGTACAATGCACATGCCCTTTTACATTGTAAAATGTTTGCTTCAAGCTGCTTACCTAACAGAGCAGATTAATGGCTTAATCCTCGTGCTGACATGTTAATTGCACTAGAAGGAAAACACAACTTGTGTTCGGACCAAAGGTGGAGAAAGCTGCGAGCGAAGCTCAGCAGGAAAGTCAGTTCATCGACTTCCTACATCAACATGCGTTCCTGCTGAGTGGCATTAGTCATGATAGCAATAATATAAAACTTTTATAAATTTTGTGTAGTTTTATGGTAAGTAAAATCGATTAATAACAGTGCAAGTTAGGGTTAGGGTTGCAAAAGTTACAGTAAGAATCTGAGATCATAGATATTCACCTTTATTTTAAGGAGTAAATGAATGACAAGTTCCTAAAACAACTGAAATCAGGACCAAGCACACTTTTTAACTACAAATCCTCTCCTCGAAGGACTATCAATGCCCGTCAAGGACTAGTGTTGGAAATTAGCTCCCACTATAAACACGCGCACAGTTCATCAGACACTGCTAATGCAACTGTCAATGACTTTCTGCACCTGTCCCCTACAAATAAACCAATAAAACAAATAAAGAAAGAATTGTTTTGACTCAAATAAATGTAACTGTACAGTTTAAGCAACGGAGAGTGCCTGAACCTGCATGTGCCTCCGTTCTGTGTCTTTATCTGACTCACCCTCACCTGGAATGCAAGAGCCATTTCACCAGCGGTGGTGGAAACCAAAAGCTGTCTGAAGTTCATGTGAAGGAGCTCTGTTTGTCTGAAGCTGTGCATCAAAGGCTGATTTCACAGAAAACCGCTGCCATGTCAGACAGGAAAACAGTTTGCATCTTTTCACACATTCAGGATGCAAAGTGCTATAACTTTAGTGAACCTTAAAGGGTCAAAAGAATGTGACATTAAAGAATTAATGGTCTATGTTTTTTTTTTGTACTCTACAATGCATTGTTCATTTTTTGCTTGTGCAAAAAGCTGGAAGCTGTGCAAAAGTTTACAGCAAAGTTATTGCTATCTTTTGCAATCCTGTAAAGAGAAGTTAGGAAAGACTATCAGTGGCCACACCCTCTGCGGACGTCAGTGACTATTTTTTATGGCTAATCTTTATCATAATGGAGCTTTTATTAGTCTAGCTGCAGTTGTTACAGCAAAGTTCATAGAGGTCAGTGCATTATCAGCAGTGCAATACACTCCTCACTGTTGATCAACAGGGTCATCACTACTGCTGAACAGTGAGGTAATGAAAACAGGCATGGCTGCGTGGTCTCACACAGGAGAGCCAATAAATAGAGGGGATTTAAGACCTGATGAGTTTCTTTACTGCCCACAGCGCTTTTCATGGAGGTCACTCTGTTGGCATTCCTTTTGCAGAAAATACACCTCTTAAAAAATATTACTGATGGCTTAACTTTGTCACAGGATTGACTCTTTATGTAGCAATGCCAGAGTAAAATGGTATCTGTAAAATAGTTTTGATCCTTTCATTCTGGCAATTAGTTGGATGGTTTCTCTGTTTGATCAGGTTTGAATGTGCCACTCTCTTTAAAGTTACCGCTGTTCTACTGTGCAGGTAGCTTTTGATATTCTAGTCAGAGACCATTAAAAAATGTGCACTGTTTTCATTGTTTTCTCTTTTCAAGAAAAGTCTAAATTCTTCTGGAATTAACTTGTTTAGTTGAAAGTTGAATGTATTTTTGTTGTTGTTGTTGTTTTTTGTGTTACTTTTGATGCATTTGAAAAAAACATCCTGTTTTCTGTGTCTTAAAGCAAACGCAGCACTTTGTTGCACTTTATGCATAAAACTACAAATTTTATTATATGTTTTCAACTATGAAGGCCTGAGTAGAAAGAATATTTCTACATACATCATTTTACTAATTCATAGCTGGTATAATATTACACATTCGGGTGTGTTCAATTCCTGCTGACTATCCATGCAGGTGATAAGATCTTCATAACTTGACAGGTGAGTAATATATCAACATGATCTGACAGGCCTCTGGGATCAGAGAAAAAGCAGATGAGCCCAAACGATGAAAACCATAATCCAGGGATCAAAGAGATGCATTCCAGGACAGCCGGAATCGTCTACAGACACACCGTGTCACCGTCCACCTGCCTTGCAAAGAAGTCAGCCTTGTTCATGTCACCACTGCAAGTATTCATTTCAATTATGTGCATGAAAGCTGAGATATTTGCAAGTCTGTGAAAAGTCATGGATATTTCTGTTTGTGCTTAGCAGGAAAAGCTTTTAAGGCCTGATGGCTGCACTGGCTTTATAACGTGTTTAAAAGCTTTGAACGTGGCCTGTCTCCCGGTGTTTTTCATCTCCATCTGATGTATTTGTGGAACAAATGTGAAAAATCGTACTTATCCACTACTGTCA
>JAQFJA010000009.1:10974502-10996041 GCA_029874485.1 Naso brachycentron | reverse complement strand
TAATTAAACATTAGATTTTTCCTGCTTAACACTGCTTCCTAACCATAAATGATGCAAGTTAGTGAACATTAGATTGTTAAATATTTTGTCCTAACCCACTCCATGTGTCAGCAAACAGGCCAAGCAACATGTCACCATGTATCACATACTTATTCCACCTCGTAACCATTCAAAATCAATCAAAAAGGGAAAAAATATTTGAATGTTTAACAGTTACAACTTGATATGAATACAACTAAGTTACAATGTGCTGCCATTCAACAAATTAGATGCCAGTTATAAATGACTGTAGATTGAAAAATACTTTTGCTCATCAATGCATGAACTAATACTTAAACCATATCCCTATACATGTCATAATAACTACATTATAGCACAAGGTGTAAATATTTAAAAGGTGTGCTAACGTAAAATGGTTTAGATATTTTAAACAAACATTTTTAAGCAGTTTTTAAAAGCATTTAGTGTGTATTCACTCTTTGACTTTCAATGATATTATAGTGCTGCCAAAAGGTTGATTTCTCAAGCAGCAGGGAATACTGTATGTGCTGTTAGTTATGGCTTTGACCTGGAGTAGCAGTCACCCGTCATGCATAATAAGTCTATTCACACAATAATTGCAGCATGGGAATACCTTAGGTAAACTATTCAAGACATATCAAAAACAATCGGGTGGTCACTGTAAATCCCTGCTTCCCTATGTGAAATTGGGAACAGAGGTGCTCAGTGAGAGTTTCAGTCCCATCTGCCAGAGAGTCCATCAGGACCTGGAAACCAAACTGCTCTCTCTCACAAAAAACCTGAAGGAATGAAGATTGGGACGGCTTCTGGTAGGTTGCAGCAGGACCCTGCTCACCTCAGCTCCTCTGAGCTTAGCTAGCAAGAAATACCTGGGTGATACATTTTCTGTAGCAGAGGTTTCAATATTAAGTCTGACGAGCTGACAAATTTGGCTTTTTTCTCATACGTCATACAACTTTAATGGTACTAAATGCTGAAAACTTAAATGCTCTTTTGAAAGCTGAGTCATGCAGGGAGTGCCAGTCCAGCGTTTCCCTCTTAACACCCTTGGACAGAGGGTCGAATCATATTTGAGCCCTGCTGTGAAGTGAGTGGTATCCCATACTCATGATGAATGAGGCTCCTAGCTGGACTGTGGCAAGGAGGACAGCTCCAATGTTATCGCACAGCGCCTTGAAGTACTGCACTTCTGAGGGCCAGCTCACCTGGGAGGGCCCAGCACATTAGGGCCTTCATCAATCACACGAAGGTCGGTTTCCACAAGAAAGAGCATGGACAGGGCTGACACAGCATTAATAGACAGCTGCTGGCAAAATATAAGTGGCAACCTCATGTTCTGACCAAAAATCTGGTGGTAAATGGGGGGAAGTAGCCTATTAGTATGACTGTTGCATAGATAAACAAGCAGCTGAAAAACAAACGGTATTTTGGAGGCATTTTTATAGTTAATTAAAAGATGCAAAAGCAAGGGAACTTTTAACTTCTCATGCATGATGAAGAAAAGTTACAGGTAAAGCAAAATAAACACCCCCTTATTATAATAATGTGTAGCTTAATAGCAGTCGTTACTCAAGCAAGACTTCTCATAATTCAAATTGGAGAAATGTGGATTTTATAAAAGCCACACCTTTAAACTTTTACAAACCTACTTGTCTGTGCCTTAGTTAGTCTTACGGGACTCCCAATGCCTTTTCATAGAGTCATATTATCCCTGCCGTTGCCGGACGTTTTCAAAGCTCAGGCAATCAATGTAGAGTTAATGAACCCAGTCCTGGGGCTCCGGTAGCCCACTGGAGGCACACGTTAAGAGGCCCCAATACCTGAGAGATCCATTTAAGGGTGAGATATTCCAAGCGGAAAAGCCTATTGGTAGCCAGGCCACAGTTTATAAGGGTCAAAACAATTGGGAGAAAAGCACACCCAATCTTTCAGGGTTCCACGTACGCAGTAACACTGTCAACACACAAGGGAGAGCAGGACCCCTAAGGGTCGGTCATGGGGCAGACCCTATGCCAGAGCCTCTCACCTTCTCCCATAAATCCTTACAATCCTAACTCCCGCTGAATGTTGTGGGAAGGTCAGGTGTTTGGTGCTCTCTCTGGAGAGGGCAGATTTGTCCCACGTAGCTCTGTTACTGCAAAAAGACCCAGCAAACTCTTGACCTCTTTAAAGGCTACTGGTTTCATTTGATCCTTGTTGTTCCTGAATAGTTGCAGTTATACACTCAAGCTGAATACATGACTGTTCTACCAAATATATCCATGAAGGACAAGAAACAAAAAACAAAAGAAGACCCTAGTCAGACTGTGCTTATGGCCAAAAGCAACTTACTCATCACATACGAACGATTGGTTAGGACTTATTGTTTCGCTTTTTAACGTACTGGGTAACTGAGCAGCACTCTACAGCTTCTTGCCAGACAGCCTTTTCAACATGTGGTTAGTGTTGTGAAACGGTCACAGTTTGGTTAGGTTTTGGCCCCAAAACTGCCTAGTTGAAAGTTGACTTAGTTAGGTTTAGAAAGTTATAGTTGACTCTTGATTTCACTTGTGGTTTCTCAAGGCACACTCACCAGCGCCTCCTCGATGAAGGTCATTTGTTCCCACCACTCTACCTCAACCTGTAGCATTTCAGGGACTTGGTTTTTCTACAATGTCTGACAAGAAGTTGCTCTGAGCTTCTAACACTGTTTACATTGTAGTTGAAAATGTGATCCTTTGCACACAGAAAGGGGTACCCAATGTATTTAAAGGTAAGCCAAAGGAACCAGACCAAACCTGTGTATGTGACGAGCGTAAAAATGGGTTGTCCCTGATGAATTAGATTTTTGTCTTTTCAGGCTGTCGTGGTTTAACCCTCATTTAGTCTGAACATGTTGGAAAAAAAAAAAACTGCACTTCTGTTTCTTCTTGTAATAAAACCTTTCACCAAATGGCCAAAGCTGTCCAATGAGGCGTCCAGCACACTGCAGTACTTTGAGACAAACTGTTGCACTGTGAGCAAGGTGTGCTGTGGTATTTGACCTCTGTTTTTTCTAAGAGGTGGAGTGTGCCTGTCTGCTGTCTGCTGGTCCGGCTCAGGGTCTGTGCGAGAAAAGGAGGGTAAGCAGCTATTTGGCTTGGCTCAGACGGAACATGTGTACTGTAGCTACAGCTCGCTGGATAGGTGGATGTGGGCAGTGGAAGCTGGCATGTTACATACATACTCATTATGACAAGCACGAACATGTCCTTACATAGGCTACACCACACACAGACAGTGACACACAAACACACACACACATACACACTCACACACACATTGGTGGATCCATTCCCAGAATATTTTGGAACAAAACCAGCTGCATGTACTGTGTAGACTGTATGCCGGTTGGCCATTTGGTTTGGCATTGCCAATAGACTGGAAACATATCATGTGACTTCTGGAAAAAGTGGTTCCCACCAGCCTCATGTCTGCATGCCAAATTGAGACATGGGCGATAGAATGTGGCACAGTATGAGCTCCAAAACAAGGTAGGTTATTTTAGGTATCAACTAATAGAAGGTGGGTATGTTGATTTATACTTTCTGCAAAGCTGCAGCTTGGATGAATTAAAATAAGTCATAAGACTACTGAGAAGCATGGTGGTAAAAGGCCTACAGCACTTAGGTGACCCAGCAAGGTGGCAGTTCACCTGAGCTGATAAACAGGTCTTACAGAAACACAAGTTTGTTGCCTTTAGTGGGATTTAAAGCTGCAGACTTGCAGGGGCCTACACTGACACTGACAGCTTTATAGAGGCATGACACTGGCAGGACTGAAACTGTAAAAACACTAAGACAACACACACCTTAGGAAATAATGAGTCCACCAGCAAGTACGGTAAGTTTATTTGTGTATGTGTTACTGTAAGCGCGTGAGTGTGTGTGTGTGCGTGTGAGAGAGAGAGAGATAGAGAGACAAATCCCCACGTCTACATGCTTGTGTTCATGCAAATGCAAACCTGTTAGCTTGGAGAAAGCAACGTCTATGTTCACTCAGGGTCAAGTGAGCGAAAAATTATAGGAGGTGGCCTCTGGAGTCTGTTAATAACTCTAATAAGGGAGAGTGTCAGTGGCAGAAAATGTCATGCTTGCTTCATAAATACAATGCCACCTTGCCTTTCTGAAGTGAGCTGAAGAGCAGGACAAACCTTTCGGTGACTCACACTCACACACACAGACACACACACACACAAACACTTACAGCTAAAGCCAAACAAGACCAACAATCTACATTTAAAACCAGTCAATACAAACAAAGAGGCATGCACACGCAAGCACACATAAAAATACAAACAGAGGCTGATGTCAGAGTCACCAGCACGTTTGGGCCAACGCCTCCTGGGTGACACGCTGCTGTTTGCAAGCCAGAGGCTGCAGTGTTAGCGAACTACGTTACCACGGCCACAGAGGACAAAGACGGCCTTCATGTGGTGTTCACTCAGCCCTGGAGACTACTTCTGGTTTTGTGTGTCTGGAAATGAGAATGTGAGGTGGCAGTGAGACTCCATCGACCCAAAAATCAAGCACAGGACTTATTTACACACTTGACATTTACTGGACTTTGTGCTGTCTTTCTTTTCCACTGCTGCTCCGGCATATTGAACATTCATACATATCCTATGCTTTCAGTTTGGGCTGGGATAATTGTGAAGGAGCAACCGTACAGTGTGATTTCTCCAACAAGCAAATACTGATTTCCCTCAGTGGGACGTGGTTTCAGTTTCCAGTAAATTCTATAATGACAAAGACAAGGCCATCACCAAGGTAACTCTAAATTTCATCAAGTAACGGTTTCGCTTTCTGATACACAAAACCTCTCTCCATTTTGAACACCACTGAAAAGGAAATATTAGTTCCTAAATAAAACATAATTTTGTCTGGAGGCTGAGCCAGGAGGCCCAAGGAAAACAGATGTTGTCTTGTCATGTTAGCAATACCACGCGTAAAGCCGGGATCCATTTCATTCTGTTTTCATAATTAGAGGATTTCTCCCTCTCTGTCCGCTGTCTTTTACTGCAGTTTGTCTTGAAATGGAGCCACTTTCCACACACACACTGTCTCCTTAATTTGCCAGCCTGATTTGAGGCCTGTTCTTGAGATGACAATATTAATTAAGGCCTAATTAAAGTTATGCAAACAAAGGCTCATATTCATATTTTCTCTGCAAAAGTAGCTGTATTAAACCAGATGAAGGCCAGGGGTGGCCCTGCAGGCAGACAGAAGTTGTAAGCTGTATGTAATTAAAATAACGTGACACCTCTCAGCCTGCTAGAAAACCCTCCACTACATGAGACACATTCCACCACATATGTTTGTATGTCTTGGAGTCAGTCAGCCCTCAGCCATTGTTAAAGCGTGACCAGGCCACCAGAGTGGGGAGAGAGTAAAACAAATGTCCAAAACATATGACATGACTGACAAGAGGGATTCTCCTACACACATGGTGGTGGTTCACAGGGGACAAAAATGTTAGATTTATTTTGACGAGATCTTTTTTCAGCTTTGTGTGTACTGTGTTGGTATGTACTGGCTTTGAGTCACTGTCTTTCCTACAATTACTACTGGAAGTATGCATTATTGCCGAACAATAGAGTAGACTGATTACTTTTGAAATTTTCTCTGCTCTCTTATTGGACATGGATGTATATAAAGAACCAATAAGATATCTGCATTTGCTGTGATGCATAGTTTCATTGCTGGACTTTGTTGAACGCAACATCCTGAGACTGACCTCCTCAGACCAAACACACCACCGTCAAATGTATCTATGGCAATGACTCAACATCAAAGTTCAAAGTTCAAAGTTGTTGTGACCCAGCGTCAAAAAACAGACAAAGGCAGACAGTTTGAAAATGCTATGTCAAATAAACTGATGTGAGACACTGAGCCTAATTCACCTCCTTGAGATTAAGCTTATTCTGAGGTATAGAAATTAAAAACCTTACTACATCTCTTACCCTTACACACTCCAAGGCAAGTGTTATGAGAATTTCCTTAGAGTGACATAACCATAATAACCATCAGTGTTGTTTTATTGTAATATGGTCTTTTTCTTTATGATGAGTAAAAAAACAAAACAACAAAAAGGTGCTAATATGCCCATCTTTTTATTGTTATTAGCTAGCTAGCTACTGATGCATTGTCAGTTCTAATTTGTACTTGATAGTTACACATTTTTATATATTGTTATGTTCCATATACCCCTTTCATAATGTTAAAAAAGAAAGAAAGAAAGAAGACATATGGTCATTTTTGGGTCTTTGGTTTTGATTTTAAACTCCTATACAGCAGGAAACTGTGCCATTCACCCTCTGTCTCTTTGCTATTTTCTGCATTCTCTCAAAATGGTCTGTGTAGCTTCCTCCTCCTCCTTTTCCTAATCCATGCGCGCCTTCACACACCACTTTACTCACAACCCCTGAAAAGACGGAGAACATAAGAGCTCTCCTTTAACTTTAGCTACATGCAGCAGTGAAGCCGTCATACTTGTCATCACTAAGTGCACATTGGCAGGGTAGGAGCCAAATTTGCTAACCTTAGCCAAAAGAGAATTTCTGGTGGCCTCTTAGTGAGGGTTTTGACAGCTAAAAATGGACGTTGTGTATAGATGTCATCGAATATCAAATATATCATTGTGATTGTCACAGAGAGGCAAAGCAGGATAGTATAGGATAGTAAAGGCTTGTCTTATTTCATAAGCAAAGATTTCAGTTACTACAAATTGTGCTTCTGACCTGAGGGGTCCTAGAAAAAATAAGAAATTGGATTGTGCCTTACACTGACTGGATTGGTTTGTTATTCATAGCTATATGTTTGTAGGTCTGTCTCTGAAGTGATGCCACCAGAGTGGCTTAAGACCTGTCAAAGCTCTTCCGCTTCTCTTTCCATTTCTTTTGATGTGTGTCCAACTGAGACATCTCTCTTTCTTTCTCCGGAAGTGATAGAGGAAGGAGGGGGTTGAAGCCGCCGGCCTGACCAGAAGCAGAGACAGGCTCCATGGTGTTGAAATGCTGTCTGAGCTTGTGCAGGGCTCAAATCTGGAAACACCAAGTGTACTAAATAAAGAGAGGTTGCAGGCCTCTGGCTGTCCACCCGCGCTCCAGCGGAATAGTCAGAGAAAAAGTTTAGAGCGATAAGACGCCCAAAGTCCCCACAGCCTTCCTCAATAACACTGTTATCATATCTTTTAAAACAGCCACAGAGACCTTTTCAGATTGTTACATTGACTAATTTCAGTGAGGTCAGATGTTTCTTGAATGAGTAAAAAAATCACTAGTCAAAACATGAATTCAAGAAGTACAGTATCTATTTACACACTATTTCTATAGTGTACATTGGCATGATCGTTCAGAGTGTATATGTTTAAACCATGTCTGTTGCTGACAGGTGAGCCTTGAATGAAGCCACTAAGTCTTACTCTGAATGACTGGACCTCTCTTCTGTCCATCGTCCTCAGTGTTTCATCAGGGGCAATACTGCACTGCTCCTGTTATGCTTAATTAGTACATGACTCGAAAGTCATAACATAAGCAGTGTCAGGTTCCTGCTGCCCAAAATGCTTGTTTCTAAAACAAACTGTTGCTGGGAAAGCGAGCTTTTTGAAACGGTGGTGAATGTACAAGTGTGACGGTGGTGGTAAGTATGGTGGGCGGTGTTTGGCAGTGGTGCAGCCCTGTGGGTTTGGAGGTCCCCTATGTTTATGCTTTTGTCAGACACTGTGTTGGCCTCTGGGCCAGGCCCCTGGAGGACCCCCTCCTCCTGGCTGCTGCTGCTCTCACTGCCGTCTGCCTGCCGTGACTGCTCCATAGTAAATAAGCAGCTGTAGGCCTGGACCTGCGCTCTGCATATTCTCACACAACCAACTGTAAATGAGAGGGAAAGCTGCCCCAGACCCAGCACTTCACACACTTACAGCCTGCCACACTTACTGTGTTACACAATGTGGGATGAAGCCAGCAATAGCCTTGCTATATACTGCATGTGAATCATATACATACTCTACTCTGCTCCAATGGTTTGCAGTCGTCTGGAATTAAATTAATGGGGCCTATTGCAGGCAGTGGATTGGGTGTAGAAACTACCAACTGGGAACCAAAACAGTCTCTTAAACAATTTCTTGAAAGGTTCATATGGTTAAAAACAACCAATGGAAAGAGCCCTGATCAAGAAAAATATATTCAGACATAACAGCACAAGAAAACCTGCCTTCTGGACCCAGTTCCACATCACTGCATTATAAATTGAGGTTTTAGCACTTTTTTTATCATTAAGCTACAGAGATTTTATTTATCCAAAAAGCTTACTTTTGAAACCATAGGTACACTTGCACAGTCTTCAGAT
The DNA here is from genome assembly GCA_029874485.1 of Naso brachycentron. Taxonomy (NCBI): domain Eukaryota; kingdom Metazoa; phylum Chordata; class Actinopteri; order Acanthuriformes; family Acanthuridae; genus Naso; species Naso brachycentron. The sequence goes on along the minus strand of JAQFJA010000009.1, from coordinate 10,987,657 downwards.
CCAAACTCCCTTGGACCCTATCAGAGCGAGCTAGCAGGAGGGTTCTTCCACGCATCACAGAGGTATCAAAACTTTCACATCTGCAGAGGAGCGTCAGTCATGGTGCTAAGTCTGGCCTTTTCCTGACAGATGTAAACACCAAGACATAAGTCGGCTCCTCGCAGCCAGGGGTTCATTTTTAGGGAATGCCTACAGTTAGCTGAAACCACAAAGCGGTCATATAATGCACATAGAGCATAAAAGCCGGTCAAATGGGCCCTGGAAGGCACCTTGGGTACGATTCCCTTTCAGCCAAAGCTTAGAAAACTCCTGTGGTCCCTGGTAATCAGGACGGCTGTGGATTATAAGAGGCCCTGATGACAGACCTTCAGCTACACACAGAGTTATGTGCAGCCATACCCCTCAAACCAGTGTATTCAAAACTTTAACAAGATTTCATTGTGATTAAGGTTGACAGAATTGTTGACATTAAGCTGATGAAGAGAACTCTTGAAAATATTCCTGTCTGCGTGAAGTGATGGTTGGCGTTCTTTCATGTCACCTCTTCACGCGAAAGCCCCATAATAAGAATCAACTTTTCACAAATATTTATGAGCAGAAATGACCATTTAATGTCAGAAGTCCATAGTTTAGAGAAAAAGACTGACTAAAAGAGACCTTCCAAAAACAACCCTCTCACACTCACACATTCTCTGGCATGCAGTGTGAATACGAAATGCAAAGCAAACTTTGGCTTTGGTAGGCATCATTAACACGTTGCTGCTTGTTATTGCATTAATCAAATGTCCCCAGCTGCCTCAGGTATTACATAACATTTAAATTTTGCCTACTCCTCTGTTAATGGGACCTTCAATTTTAAAATGTTTTTCACAGTAGATGACAACAATGGCAAGCCTGTATCTCCTTATTTTTGTGTCTGCAAACCTAAGCCGACAGTGCAGACATACTCTATCATGCCAGATGTCTTGGAGTTAGCCCACGCAACCTCAACTGGGGCTCAGGGGAGAGGCCAGACAAGGCTGTGGGATGGCCAGAGGGAAGAGGCTTGTGAGCCCCTGAATCCCTTCTTCCTTCCATGAACATCTTTCTATTACGTATTTAAGGAGCGCTAAAGTGCGGTAGGTAATACATCCTCTGTACCGGCTGATATCTAATGGAATATTTGATGTATTATGCAGTGGATAATGACTTGCTATTGGTGACTTTGCCACTTTTGTTTATGAGAGCACCCACTTATCCTGCATAAGGCTTGTGTGAATCTGTGCTAATTCCTTCCTTCCATTAAAATCAAAATGTGGATGTTGCAGCAAAACATCTGGTGCTGGTGCCGATCAGCTGGGACATGCATGAGCATATGCCGGTTTTCCTGCATGCATGTGTTTGTGCGCACATGCTTTGCAGCCTTTGAGTATTTACATGTGTACACTGGAGGAAGCAGGGCCTCCAGGAATTTGATACACCATCCCACTCAGGAAGAGAGCCCAAGTCGCAAACCAGATAACACCCCAGCAGAGTCTGGCACTGAATGTTTGGTTAAAGCCACATGCATTATGCATATCCTCGCACTGTAAAAGTACACATGTGTCAAAAGGCTCCCATCATCATCACTCCCTTCGACAGATCCGCTTCCATAGTACAGGGGTCCCTCTAAGAGACCCAAGCTCAATATTAAAGGGGAAATCAGTCGTGACACTAATGAGACCAAAGAAAAATGCTGTGAGATCCAGTCAAACTCTCCTTATTCATAATATTGTGGGGTGGGTTTGTTTTTCACAATCGATTTCATCTGTCAAACAATCTATGTAAGTCTTTTTCAGAGAACATGCTGTATTTATATCATACAGCACACTGTCATAACACTAATCGTGTGTGCATCCTTTTTATTACGTGCCGTAACTTTCCATTGAACAGATCTTGCTGTCTTCCATCCCATGTGGCTTCTTTTTTCTTTAAATCTGCTTCCTTTCTTCTGGGGTCAGATTGATAGTTATAAATTTGCTGCTTTTGTCTTGTGCTTTTTATTATGGAAAACAAAACCATCTTTACATCAACTCACAAGATCTTCTGATGCACAAGAGTTGCCACTGCTCTCTTCTTCACGTAGGTAATCCAGAAGAGCTGTGGTGGGAAACACCTCGCCAGCAGAACGTCGCCTTTGACCTGCAAATAGCAGGAAGAGGAGGAAGAAGCTGAGGTTTGAACCTCAGGGGGCCATTCCCAGACAGAGAATCTAGAGGACTGGAGGAACATGTGTGGTTTTGATATCCGCTGTGCTGCTGAACAGGAAACAGAGGTGAACGGCATGGGAAATCATCTGTTGATCATCTGGGATGTTGAGCCCTATGGGGCGTCACTCGTACCTATAGAAAACTGTGATGCAACAGTTTGATAGAGTGTGAAAAAAGCATAATTGTAAATGCTAGACAGACTTTTTTTGTGTGTGTGGATACAGAGGACTATAATACAATCAGCACAGCTATGATAGTCCTTCACAGGAAGCCATTTCCCCACTGGGTTGGAGAAAATGCTACATAAGGTTGTTTTCTACATGAAACATATCCAAAAAGTCCACTGGACCAAGAACAAAAAAAGAGAAAGAGAAAAGAGAAGAAAACGGTAAGTGCCGTTAAAATAAAAGGTCTATGGTTGTAGTTGCAGAACTCGGTGATGGCAGGGGTCAGCTCGTGCAGACACTCCACTGCGTTGGAGAAGGGCTGGTTGCTACTTTGCCCAGTATCATTCTGCTACAGGGGAAAATGCTCTGGCTTGTTTGTATTTCTTTAAAACAGTCACATTCGCCTTGGGCAATGCTAAATCCAGGATTCAGAGACAGAGACTCTGAAAACAGTAACAAGCAGATAGAAGAAGAGGAGGAGAATGCTGACTGAAATTGTTGCCCACTGACCCACAGTCCACATCTGGTGAGTCAGGCTACAGCGATCATAAGCTACTTTAACTTTGAGAATGTGACATCTGTATTAGACCTCATAATACAGAATGAGTCTTTAATAGAGAAGAAATAGGTAATGGGGATTTAGGGTGTAAATAAAATATGTCCCCCTCCGCACAGCTTTACAACTGAAACATCGAAACCATGAGCAGGGCTACTGCGAAAAAGCTAAATCAAGTTTATTTGAGCATGAAAAAATGATGGATGAGCTGCAAATCCTTTGAATATTCAGATTTTTATATGCTAGATGTGAAGCCATGTCTTGGTGTGAGGTTGCTTCTATTTTAGAAGCAGGCGGGGAGGCTCGGGGGCTGCAGCAGACACTGTGGCGCTGCAAGTCCCGCGCAATGTTAGCCTGGTTGTGCTGCTCGTGGGGTTTTACACCTGAATGTGAGAGGGCCTGGGGATGTCAGAACCGTGTATGCCAGAAGACCCCCTACAGCGTCTGTCCCAACCTCAGCTGTGCCTGCCTACAGAACGCCTGTCAAAACAGGGATTTCTTTTGGTGAAGGCGCATTAAGTGAGTCATAGCTCTGACAGTGATAAATGGCCTCGTGTATTAAATAAGAATCTGCCCCCACAAAAATTACAAACCAAGATAACTTTATTTGTACAACAGAGCTGATGATAAATACAAATTCAAATTCAACACCTGATGAATTGGCATGTAACGAATAGTGTAAGTGATCTGCACTGTGTATAAAATCTCCTGGTGATCCTGTGAGAAATAAAAGAGCAACAGTGTGCTTTTCTGGAATATAATAGCCTGTTTGCTTTCAGTAGCTTCAAGAGTGATTAGTGATCCCTGCGATAACAAAAGTATACCTGTCAGAATCATGCCACAGTCATGAAACACGACCTCCTTAGCCAATGGGCTGCAAACAGGAGCTTTATTGATTTTGTTGGAGAGGCTGTTGATATTGTCACATTCAGAACAGCGCGCTGTATCTGTTTTCAAGCAGTGCAGCCATGTGTGCCAAAGCAAACAAACTGAGTGAGGGGTATATGGGAGGGTTTGCATTGGGTGGGGTCATGTTGAGGGTTGTGACACATACAGATCTTGTCGGGATCAGGAGGAGCATGTTCAGTTGATGACAAGGCAGAGGTGGTCAGTAAAACTTGATCCCTTCCTTGAGGGAGGGCCAGTGTACTGTGGCTTCCTGTTTAGGGGGACAAAGCCACGGTGTACCTCAGGATGCTGTATCACCGCTACCATCCCACGTCAAGCCACATCACCTCCCGCTCTACCCCACTCATCCCCACCTTCGCTCACGCTTTGATTTGCAGCCAAAGCAAACAGCAAACCCTCTGGCAGCGTCCATCCCCGTTCCCATGGCCATGGAGCACAAGGGCACAGCGTTGGCCTTGATGATTTGGATCTGTAGGAACACACAAAGAGGCCAATTCAGAGCCAGCCGAGAGATCTGGATGCAGGCAGAGCTTTCTGCCACTGGGCCTGAATACACATGAAAAAAACAGGCAGCGTGCAAGACTTATCGCATCCAATCAGCCAAGTGATATTAACACATCCTGTCACTTCGAGGAGACTTGCTGAACAAAGAAGGTGCTTGTCAGGATTGGATGGGACCAGTAATAGGGGTGTAATGGGGGAAGGATACAACTTCGACAAGTGTAATTAACTCTGTGTACTGTTGAGAGAGTCATGCTGTGTCTGGTCTAAAAATACAGTGTGGGTGTCCCAGTTAAGAGGTGGAATTTATAGTACTCACAGAATATACGCTGTGCAATCTTTTATTTGGTTTCAAATTAAAGAGATTTGTGTGACAAAAAGTCCTTGTACTTGTGTTAATTGGAGTCTGCAAACACATCTCAAGGTGATTTGTTTTCATTTTGGCAACATTTTATTTGTTAGTGTCAAAAAACTGAAGTTGTAAAACATGAAAATATGAAAAAGTCAGAGGTGGAATTTGCTTCTTGATCCAAAAGAGTTAGTTAGTTAGTTAGTTAGTTAGTCTGTTTGGTAATTATCATTTAAAGAGTATTAAAAAGGTATCTGTTAGAATTTACAAACTGATGCAGTGGCATGATACTAAATTTGAAAATGAATTTCAGTCAACAAATTTGGACAGTTTCAAAAAATAATGCTATTCAAAAATTAATCTATTTAGTCCCAGCTCTCTATTGACATTAATGTTACTTAAAATCACACTTTGTCTATGTAATCTGACATCAAGATCAAAAACAAGGAAAGAGGTGTTTTTCTCTTTAATAGGTATCCTGGTTCACTTACAGTGAAATGACAACATAATGACCAAAAATTTAGATACCAGTAAAAAGGAATTTGAAGGATGTTCTTGTGAGGCTTAGTCTCCCAGTAAAAACAAGAACTTTACATTAAGCATCATCAGGTCTGCATGTTTCTCCAAATTTCTTTATACCTGTTAGTTGAAATCTAAAGTTCGTCTAAGTCTAAGTTTCCACATGAATTACATTTCTTGACTATCATTTTAGAAAAGGTAAAGCAGCAACTAGAGAAACCAGCAGACAATATTAGTTGAAATGCTCCAGCGACATCAACCTTCTTTTGCAATTAAGCACAACTCCAAGCACTTCAACGCCAAGGGGAAAAGGGCTAAGCGATGTGATCTGCAACTCAGACAATTTGTGCCAAATAAAACCTGCATAAATCAAAGCCATATTTCAGCGTTGCCTCACCGAGATGTAAATCTTGAGCTCAGAAAGGCTCTGTGGCCTCGCCCTGGGACTGGAGGTAGTGTGTTATTGTTGATTAAAATGGATTAAGGGTGAGATTACGGTCTGTCTCCTCCCAAAGTCCGCTCTAAACTAGCCCAGCGCCAGCATTTCAGGTCACTATGAAGAGAAATAGGCTCAGTGAGAGAGGCTCTTTCAAACGGACTCCCTAGTCTGTCTGGTTAAGTGTGGTTTCAGTGACACAGAGGCGTTTTCTTTTTCATTGGACTACAGGAGGGAAAGGGGTTGATTGAGGTGGAGAAAGAATGAAAAGAGAGTTATGGCAAGTGTGCGTGAGACAGAAAAGTAGAGTAATATATGACACCCAGACAGAGCAAGCAACAGCTCTCACCATGTCTCTGGGAACTCTTCAGACTGACCAGTCCTGTTTGCTGGTAGGCAGCGAGTTTATGGAGCGTGCCTGTGGTGAGGAGTCCTCACGGACCTGGAAAAAATGTTTTCACATCTCTGCTGCAACAAAAGTTTGACACGGACAGTCCAACTGTGATGTTGATGTGGGAGCTCTATCTGTGAATGAACCTACCTAAAGCTCCATGATATTCATTCATTAAAATATGAATAGTAGGACTCTGCAGCCATGCTGCTGGTGCTTGAATTAAATGCTATCTTTAGCAATAAGTATGCAACCATGCGAGTGTTTAGCAGGCCATCTTTACTAAGTCCAACATATTGGTTTATATGTTAGTATGCTAACAGTTGCTAGTTAGCAATAACACCAGCCCATTCCCTTTGGAGATGTTATTGCAGGTTTTTGGTTAGATATGAAAGTACTGGACACATAGGCTTGACATTTTAACCTGATGGTGGTGCTGACTAAAAGTCAGAGAATCACTAGAATTAAATGACTCCTGTTTTTAATCTCTGCTGGAACAACAGTGAGTACAACTATGACACTGATGTAGGAGCTATGTGAATGGACTCACCTTAAAGTTTCATGATATTCATTCATAAAAAAGATGAATGGATGTTTAAGATAACTTGATAAGAGGTCTAAAGCCATACACTAGTAGTGTTTTGAGTTAAATTCTAGATGCTAATAGGTTCCCCATTAGAATGCTAAACATGCTGTTAAGCAGTCAATGTGTACAAAGTCCAACATATAAGTTTAGCGTGTTAGCATGCTAACAGTTGCTAATTAGCAATAAACACAACTAACCTACAGCTTAGGCTACTGGAGTTTTACAATTTTTCAGACATCATAAAGGAATTGGACACATTTGGAAACATTTTGATCTGATGGTTGCACTAAAGGACAAATCAGAGGATCACCAGACCTGGATTAATTGCCTGGAAACCATGAATGTTTGTGCAAACTTCTATGGCAACCTATACAGCAGACTATCTGTTGAGATAAACTGCAGTCGGGGCCAAAGTGCAAACATTCAACGGACCAGCGTCACCATCCCCACGGCTATTAGGAATACTGAAAGTTCTCACCATGTCATTTTCATTCAAGGCTGCACACCCAAGCAACGAATGCTACTTCTGATGGGTAAATATGAATGAACACCATTGAACAGTATGTCATTCTAATCCCACTCTTAAGCTTTGTGCACCTTTTAGACATAGACAGATCATTGTTGTTAATGTCTTGGTATGTACAGTGCCAACAGTTCCACCCTGGCAGTAAGATTAAAAGTTTTGTTGTACCAGCAAACTAAGCTTAAAAAAAAAAAAAAAAAAGATGATGCAACTCTTCATTGATGGCTGCATTTTTATGAACGACTCTCTTTTGTTTATTTATGTTAGTGACATCCTTCATTCATCACTACCCCATTGATGTATTTCATTGCACTAGTTGTATGTGTTCAACAGCAATAAAGTGGAGGCTTATCTAATCTGACATCTAAAAAGACACATACAAAATTACATTTCGTTTCGTAAGTCTTCCCCAATGGTTTGCTTTACATAATTAATTCTCTTCAGTTAACACAAAGACACTGCTGGATATAATTACAGAAGTGCATCCTGTTAGATGTTGCCAACCTAATCACCATGATTAATGGAGGCATTGTGATCCTGCAAACAGTGGATATGTTGAAACTTTGTTCCGTTTCTTCGCAACAACAAATGTCTGGTGATCACAACCGTCTTTTGGCGTAACATACCTGTTTTTTTCACTGGAAAGATGGTTGGACAATCTATTCTTTTGTTAAAAACATCCAGTTGTGGTCACCATAAACATCTATAAAATGTCCTCATGACAAGTAAAAGTATTTGGTGAAACTGTTAACCTGGATGTAGTCTTGAACACTGGTCTCCAATTTGGCAGCCATGTTGGCAGTGACCCTTAACCACCATGTTGCCCAACCTCCTCCGGAGAAAACTCAACCAGTGTAGGCCTGTATTCAATGACAACTGCATCAGGTTGTTAATAATTGTGAAATGTTGATATGTGAAAAATAAATGTGTAAATTTCACAGATCCATGGTTTGCAAAATTGTGAGCATTCTTTTTTGGCAAACATGCAAATGTTGCATTTAAAGACAACCGATTACCTGCAATTATCAGCCACAGTGATATCACAGCAAAATGTGACTTTTGTCGTATCTGTGCTTTATGAGTCCTCCAAGTCTTCTGTATATCTCAACATATTTTAAAGGCAGAGTCATGAGATTTAGGGTCCAATTAAGATAACAGGCACGAGGTCATAAAAAAGACACTCTGCAGTTGGCTTGATTACTCCTGCCTTAGCTAGAGAAATCTTGAGGGGTATGGCTAAAGTGTGTGTAACAGCCAGTGGTTTTGTTGTCATAAGCCAGTATTTATTTCTGTTTTTAATTAAGGAAAATGATTCCCATCTGTTAAAAGGTTATTGTTGTGCTCGTTATAAAAGGTTTCAGCAGAGCAGTTGATTAATTGAGCTTGTCTTCAGTGCTGCACTCGAGCTGGAGCTGACCAACCAATTATCATAATCCAGGGCTGTTTATTTTTTCTCCGCTGCCAGTCAGGGCCCGTTGGCCGAGCCAGTGGTTTTACACTGCAAGGCCCGGTGACAGGAGATGCTCAGTAGCCTGTGAGACAAGACAAGGGGAGGACAAAGTCTGTTCAATCTGTCAGTCAGCTGAAATGCTGTAATGACTGAGAGTTGATCTGTCTCGATTGGGCTGAGCAAGCTGAACATTACTGACAAGGAAACACTGACACTGACACATTCAGATCACGTTAGTTCTGGGCTAATATACTGTATTAGCTATGATTTGTGTTTTTTACTTTCAGGTTAATTTTCTTGTGTTTTAATAACCCGAAGCCACACAGACACACAGAGTGCTTCGCCAGTTTGACTACGCTGTCGATTTCATCCAGAAATACAAGAAACATAGAGCTGTGTTAACTGCTTTAGAAAACACTGGAAATATTCAATTGGCTTAAATAGTAACATCCATTACTTTTATTGACCTTAAAGCAAATAAGTCAAGTTTCAACAAGGCTCTTTATTTTATGTCACCATGTATGCCACTGTGTTTAGATGACACATTTGCTGTCTCCCTTCCCAAACAAGTGAGCTTACTCACATTTGGTGACCAATGTAGCTGCAGCATGTCCACAAATGTCTAGAGCATCAATCACAATTTGCCCACAATTGTTTTATTTTCCAAGAAATTGAAGTATTTACTGTATGTCTTTGGTTTTAATTTTTGGCGAGAGAAAGTAAATGTCAGAGTTAATAAGAGGTTATCGGGAAGGAAAAAGTAATTAAACTCCCTGCCCTCAGAATGAGTCCTTTTACAGTACATACTGGCGGATATTTCTCCCTTTTCCTCCGTCTAGACATGCAGGGCAGGACTGCAGCTTAAATACTGGACAAAAGAGCCATACAGGTCTCTAGAACAGCAAGTCCTAAACTCAGGGTCGCGACCCAAAATGAGCCTTGGACCTGTTTTTATTAGAACAGATTGGCAGAACAAAATAGCAGCACTGAAATATATAAATTAATTTGCCTAAATAAAGTTGAAATATGCAACTTTATTTACGGACCTAAAAACAAGCGCATGGTTTTTGGATGTACTTTTGATCCATATGATCACATTTGTACTGTTTATTATAACAGGAAGGAGTCATAAAAGCATGTTGCTAAGCTATATAATCCAAATAATTGCTGAAAAAATTCACATAGTGCACCTTTACAATAGGAGAAGGACATTTTTCTCCGTTACACTTGTCTGTTTGATAGCAAATTTGTCATAAGGTCATATTATACCTCACAAAAAAAAAAAGATTTATGCTGTAATGTGCCTTTACAATTAAATGAATGTTTTGTGTACATTTTAAAATCATGATTTGCTTGTGCTTTAGTAGTAATTTAAATAAAAATTTGAAATAGACTTAGATGTTAAGGCCATCCAACGTGCATTTATGGAAGTTTGGGATATGTGGGGACACCAAATTTCTTTTTGGGAAGTCCTGCTCAAGAGAACAACATTTCACATTTTCCAGACCTGGTTTATATCAGTAAAACAAAACTTTTTGACTAGGGATGCAGGATAACGATTTTTCAGTTGACACTGATATTCCATAACCAATACTTAAATTAATTTCACATTTTATGCACACCTAAGGGTCTGAAATGCTAAGGATGATTTAATATTCCATTGGTCTGACCAAATCTAACTGACATCACCACTGTTTGTACAACAAAACAACACTACTGACTCTACAAACAGTCATTTATTTTTTCATGAAGTACATCAAAAACTTTGGCTTGGAGTTAAGTGCATGTCTCAGTGAAAAAATACAGGCTTTTAGAACTGAAAGGCTATGGCTTTTTACTCTGCAGATAAACATTATTATCAGCTCTATTTATCTGCAAAAACCTATTATATATACAACAAAAATGACATCAGCCCGATTATTATTGTGCATTCTTACTTTTTACTATGTTTAAAATTATTTAGTAGGTTTTGGACTTTGTTGCTGCAACAGAAGTAATAAAACTGTAAGTGTGGAGCTTCATTGCTCCAAACTTTTCCTGGTCATTGGGTAATTTCAGGCTACTGTGTAAGTAGCCATTTGGAGTTTAACAGTGGCCAGTGAGGAAATTAAATTTCCTTTCCGGCTGTATGTGTTTGACAACAGCCTCTTCCAGAGACCTGCTCCCTCTTGACCTTTGCTTCCACCTGTTATAGTTATGGTCTGCCTCATGTCACTCACCTCATAACATTGACAACACCACTCCAGCGGGCGTTAATTGCAACATTCACTACACAGTGTCCCAGCTAATAATCTGGGACGGCTGGCAACATGTGCACCCTCGCATTAAAGCAGCAGCACAACTAGTATCTCTGTGTGAGGTTAACGATGGCAGATGTGATGATTTTCCCAGCACGTTTTTTAAACAGCTCTTTTGTATGAAAAGGAAAACAGATTTCCAGGTTTGTCCCACAGAATCAGATACTAACTGCTAAAGGCTTGTAAAACTGTTCTCATGACAAAAAACAATATATTGTTTGTTTCCTTTTGCTTGGGAACAACTTGGTGGGAAATTGCCACTATTGAGTGTGAAAGTAGCCATTGTGACAATATCAGAAGAGGTTGTTAAGTTTGCAAAATTTGCTTGAAATCTGTAAAAATATTTTAAAACACATAGGAAATGCTAAAGAGCTCATTTATGCAAAAAAAAAAAAAGTAATTGTAAAACTAAAAATTGCTGTTATTCACTTCACTTGCAAGGATATCGCATGTGTGAAGCTCATAATCATGATGGCTACATTAAGTTCAACCTGACTCCCTGATGTCTGAAACTTTGGTTGGCTGTGCAAATTAGAAGGTTCAGTCATCCATGGAGGTCGGATGAGGCTGTGACCCCTCATATTCTCCTCTGAGAGGAATGTAGGCCGCAGAAAGCATCATTAATTGTCGAGTCACACAGAGACCCTAAACATCAGTGGCCTGCAAGGACATCCCTATGAGAGTCGGTGTCAGCAAAGATGAAAAAATATTGAGGGCATGATGATGTCAGACATTTTCAATATATTCAGATTTAACCCACAAAAGTCCCTCTTGTTGTTGAGGATCATTCTGCATCAAAAAAGTGGGGAGTATTTGTTTTTTACAGTAGCCTGTATAATAAACACACACTTTCTGGGATGTGAAGTTACAAGTCAAATATCTGTTAAAGTGCCACTTTTAGCAGCTCATAAATTCAATACACTGTACTCTCTCTGCCAAGGGGCTCTTGCTATGTTTTTTCTTCTTCTTTTTTCTTATCTTGTACAGTATTGGATGGTGACAGTGGAGCAATAACATCCATGTCTGTGCTTTGCCAGAGCAGCAGCAGCAGCAGCAGCCATCTGTGAAGGAAATTAAAGTGAAATACATCTACTCGCCTGGCTCTCGCACCTCACACGCCCATAAAGCACTTCTCTGCGATTGTCATCTTTACAGCCTACACATCGTTTAAAGAGATTTTTCATGTGGCCCAATAAATCTGTGTTTAAATATTTGAGATGGACCTGCAGCAGCAACAACCAAATGCAAAAAAAAAAGTGCCATCAGTTTAAAAAAAATGGGGTTTGGTATTAATGCCAGAAAAAGGGAGGTCAAGGGATTCAGTTTACTGCTTATTCGGCACTGAATGCAGCTGAACTACAAAAGCTGAAAAGGTTTTATCAAAAGAATCAGTGAGGCTTTTATTTTTTGTGTACAAAGCTCAGGTCGAACAGGACTCGCCTACTCTGAAAGGACCTTTTCATCCATGACAGAAAGGATCAGATGCACAATTTCAAGAAAGCTGCTGACAGAAAATCAGCTAGGAAAATATTTGGACATTCGTATGTTCCCCCTTAACACATCACATGCTAAAAATACAGAAGTCCCTGCACATGCATGCAGGATGCATGCAGGGCCACCCTCTGGTCTCACTCCACCCCACACCCCACACGCTCTGTAAATATCCCATCATCCCCAGGTGGTGGAGACTCTAGTCAGGGCCAGGAAACTGCCAGCATGACAGACACATGTCTTACACTTCTCCACCTCCTTCCTCCACAAGCATCAACAACGCAAGACCCCCATCCTCAGTCATCAGGCTCCTCACATGATAGAGATCCATAAGAGGAGAACCAAAGGGAAATTCTGTTATATTTCAACCTGGATTGCTTCCCGTAAAAGTAGCCATTGTGACTCTACATGTATGCGTCATGCTAACTTTGCACTCACCTCCTCTGTCACAGAGATTCATGAGAACATGAATCTCAAATACACACACACACACACAGAAAGTACCACCCTGAACCAGCCATGCTGGCTAAGCTTAAGTTGGATTGCATCATTGAGGTTTACTGCCTTTTATTATCTGGGTTATTATTTGGGTGGAGACATGCTGTGTTGTACATTTGAAAAAAAAAGAAAAATGGCTACCACACAAATAAAATGGGACCATGAGTTCAGAATTTCTGTGAGTGGTTTTAATCTGAAGTGGTTCATTTCCTGAAAGACAGAATAAAGCACATAAATGTAGAACAAAGTAACTG
>JAQFJA010000009.1:10950570-10968776 GCA_029874485.1 Naso brachycentron | reverse complement strand
CAGAGGACCATACCGATCTGTTTTTGACTTCTTACCATTAGCAGAGATCACCCCATCTTCCACAAATGTCATTGTTAAAATTCGACCATGTGTTTACTTTAGTAGATCTCAGACTGCATTTCTAAACCCCATTCACTGCTATTCATGTTGAAATAGGGTATAGAAACACTGTAGGACAAGGGAAAGTTGCTTGGTATAGGTAATCCACTCTTCTAAAGAGAATCTATGTGTTTATTTGGTCAAAAATTGCTGAGCGAGAGAGGAGCTGGAGGCCACTGAGGCGAAAGTCATTACGCCTGGAAAAATAGTTCCTCACAAGAGCTGCCCTCCTAGCTAGAACATTAGCGTGAAGAAGGATTTTGGCACATTCGTTCTTTTTCACTAATGTTGTCACACATTTTCAGGTACTTTCTGAAAAGTTTATTGTGTACAGACAAAATGTAAAGAAACATGATAACTCATAGATGAAGCTATTTTGGGAGGAATGCATGGGATTTATGTAACAGATGTGGCCGATGTTGATGAAGAACAACAGCATGTAATAACACTGCTATGACCCTTTAATCCTCATGTAAAACAGAACAAATTGCCTCTGTGTTTGTGCTTCCTCTTTCAGTTGGTTTGAATGCAGGATAGTGGGAAGCATTTGGCTTCTTCAGCCTGTAGATGAAAGTGAGGACAAGTTGCGGCATTATAGTTTGGCCCCAAGGTCTCACATTCTTTCTCCGCGTCTCACACATTCCTGTAACACGAACAATACAACCCTCAGCTGTGTGCCAGTAATAATGGACATGTTCTGTGCACTTTTTTTCTTTTCTGTGAGGTGTTTAATTGATGTTTTAACAATGCTATTAATTTTTTTTTTGCTTGGCACACATTGTTTGCTTGTGCAGGTCATTATGCCCTGAGAGAGAAAACAATGGCTAAATGTGCTGCCAATACTCTCGGCGAGGTTAATTTTAATAGATGTTGAGGGGGAAAAAACAGGAATTCTTTCTGTCAGTGAAAATCTTTGCAATTGCAAAGTCCGTGGAAAATTAAGATTATCAGATACACAAATGGCACTTTTCTGTTAAGTAACTGTGTCTTATTCAATAGTTAGAAAACTGGGAGTGAACTGAAGGAAACAGTATTTAGGGAGCTTAGAGACTAAATCTACTCATCATGCAATTGATAGGGCATTTGGCTGGACACTATGTTATGAAACTAGACAATGACGTCTTCTGTCAAACACACTTATTTTAAGCAACCAAACTATATTGTCTGTGTGTTGCTGTCTTGGATGTGACAGAGCATAATGTATAAATTTCAACAGTCCCAGCAAAAACCAGATGGGCCATTTATAGTATCAAAGGGGAAAAAACCAAACACTGACGTCAAAGATGCAAATACTGGCAGATGCTAATGGTAACGCCTGGGCAGAAATGAAACTGCTGCACATGAGCAGAGGAGACAAAAAAATAGACCTCAGTCATCCTGTGGCAATGAGTTTCTGCCAAACCCTACAGGGCAGAGCACAGGGAGGAGTTACCCGAGCACAGATTAGCTCATGCTGTCACATGCTGTGACAAGCTGGCATGTCCTCATCCCCCGACGCCCTCCATCTTCCTCAGGATGTGATGATTAGGTAGGCGGACGTCTCTGGGATCAAGTCAGGGATCCAGAGTCATGCTGTAGACCGCTGGCTATGTGAGATGCTGCATCAATATACCACAAGTGGTTACCATGGCAAACAAGCTCTTACTGTAAGCTTTGCTATGTCCTGTGGCCTCAAATCACCCTCTGACTGCAGTATGGACTCTTATGCAACAGTGGACTTACCGTGAAAATAGTGCAATAGTTCTGATCGGACCAATCCTGTGACATTAGATTATGGTTACTTGTTTCAATATGAACTGAAATGTGTTTTAAATCTCCTCCTTTTTCAGTTTTTTTTTTTTTTTCATTCAGTCATGAAAAGCCGCACATTGGATGCCAAGCTAACAAGCTAAGGGCCACAATCTGCGCAAAATAAAGCTCGAGTTGCCGTTTCTGAGAGCCCAGCCAGTGCAGTAGATAATAGGCTACAGCGGCTCATTCCAAAACCACAAGTTTTAGCCATATTCCAAAAATCCTCTAAAAACTCTGCAGCTCCTTGTAGCTGACACAGAGGAATTCAAGTTGGCTTTCTAGAAACACAGCCGCCGTCACAGCTTACTGGCTTTCAGATGTGGCATTTGTAAGGGACACACATAAGAGTTCAAGACTTGCTACGGCTCTTTGGTCACGTCTGGATGAGACTCACAACCGTCCACCTTCAGGATCAAAATTTTAGCTGACATATTGGAGCACAGCGACCCTGAGGAGCTGCAGCGATGACAGCCTCGCAGAAAGTAGAGGGAGGGGTACGGGGCTTCCTCCCTCAGAGAATATTCCCACCAACCTACCATTAGAATGCACATATGTACACATACACACACTCCATGCAGCTGTTAAACATGTGCATTTCCACGCAGCTCAGCTAAAGACGCGCTGAAACATTCACACCTGTTAGCACGGGCAGCGGCGGCCAACTCTGACTGACAGCTTCCCTCTGGCCGTCATCACCTCTCAATCGCAGGAGAAACCGTCCAAGCAAACAGTCCATCAGCGGCGCGTCGGAAGGCTCTGCCGTACAGCATTAGCATCAACAACCTTTCCACATCTCCGCTGATTACTGGACAAAGAGTCTGAGAAAACAAGAAAAAATGTCTTTTTTTGTTTGTTAATAGAAGCTCGCTTACTGGAATATGAGCCACCAGTGAGGAATAACTGGATGTGCATGTGTGTGCATGTGATGGGACACAAATTACAGCTGTTTTGTGTTGCTTTGTGTGTGTGTAGTTGTGTGTGTGTGTGTGCTGCCTGTGTGTGAGTTAATGTGTGTAAACTGCTTGTATGTGGCGTAGAACCAGTGAGTTATTACTGTCTGATTTGTGGCCTTGAGCGTTAAAAGGAGGCATCCTGCAGTACAGTTGGCTGTATTACAGCAGCTTCACTATGTTGTTTTTCAGGTTTATTATATACATTTCACAAAAACAGAAGGGAAAGGTAAATTTAAATGATTACTTAAAGCTTTAAAAGCACAAGCAAAGAAGTTTTTTTTTATCATACATTTAAAAAACAAAAACACAGTGACACCTTTTCAGATTTCTGGAGTGTGTTTCATAAATTTATCGCTAGAAATTCTCGGATCTGTTTAAGAAAATAACAACTCAACAGACCCCTGGTCTCTGTCAAAAGGGATGTTTTACAATTTGCAAAAGCTTGAAAAACAGCCAAAGAATCCGTCTCTTTTGCTGCTCACAACAGAGTTATACATATACGCTTTGTTTGTTTTCATATGTGCTGCAGAAACTCAACAGAGTTGTGAGGTTTATTTTAAGTGTTGGGAGGAACGGCTCCTGCCAGCGGTGAGAAATGGGGAGATAAATTGTCTGTTATCTTAGATGAAGATCATAAGGAGTGCAGACAGGAGATGTATAGGTATGGATGGGTATAAATCTCCGACAGCTCCTCTGAACTCCGGGAACATTCTGTTGAAATATTAAGATCTCACGGCTCTTTATTCAAATGACAGATTTACATGATTGCAGAGTAGAAAAGGATCAACAGAATATCCTTTTTCAGTGCAGAGGACATAAGTCCTATAACTGAATGACACTCTCCTGATCTGTATCTGTGTCACAGGTGAATAAATGGCAGCTCTTGCTTTGCACTGGGGGTGACAGCATGTTAAACACCTCTCTGGCATGAACTCTGATCCCTTATTGTCTGCTTATCCGCACTAAAGACCTACAGATGGATGAGCCGAAAGGGGGGACGAAGGCTGTGTGGTAAAGTCATCACATGGTGATGTAAAGCAGGCGCACGCCGAGGCTTCTCCAAAAGTTCAAAAGGAAATGAAATACTTATTTGATTTTTGGTTTCTTTTTTTTTCCCCCAGCAGCCTCCTTTCCTTCCATTCTGCCCATTATGAGATTTATTAATGTTTTTCTTGAGATCGTCTGCATAATGTATGTCTGAGATTTACGGGGTCGACCAGATTTTGGTCCTGTGTCAAAGTCTGACATAGTAAGCCCGACTCGGATGGCTGAGGAGTCCTTAGTCTGACCCAGAGGATTGAAAAGGATCTACCAATGTGTCTAAACGTCCCTAAAAAGACTAATGGCTCACGTCATCCCCCTGAGATCTCAAACATTGTTGGCCAAAATATGCTGATGAACTGAAATTTTATCTGATAATCACAACCGATAATATGAAGCCTTATAACTCTAGTACTGAATCATGCATAGATTTTGCATTTCCCTCAAATATGACAGCATATCTGAGGTCAATCAAAGCGTATTTTTCACTGCATGCACGTGAAAAATACCCCCTGAAGAGCAACAGTCCACTAACAGAAATATAACTTTTCACTGAGGCAGATCAGTATTTATTCAGACAGTTTAGAGCATCAAGATTACAGCTGCCTACATAAAACAATACAAACCTTTTCAAAGTGAAAAAATCTTTCTTGTAACAGTCTTTTTGCAGTTTCCAAAACCCTCCATTATCCATCAACAGTCTTAAAGATCATTAAGGGGGCATTGATCTGTTCTGTCCATAACACACAGCATGGGTAAAAAATGTCTACTGGATTCATTCAATTGGAGCAGGTGTGAAGAGATGGACAATGTGAAGCAAATGTAGTTAAAGGGATTTTATAAAGAGAGGACTGTTTGTATCGAAGCTGGTTACAGTGTAAAATGACAACCTGTTCCCAGTCACCTGTTGATATCAGCATTTGCCACGACAAGGAAATGGTTATAGGTTATGACGATCAATCCGAAAGTTCCATATTTCTTATTGGTACAATGCTGATTTTCAACTGTGTGTAAGGGCTTGAATAAATCCTAAAGTGTTCAATCATCATTTAATACTCATTCAAAGGGGCTCTACTGATTTAAATCATAATCAGCATTAAATAGTGCACAGTGTCACTGTGATGCAGTAAGTTATGCATCACAAAAATTCACCCACGCTACAATTGTTATTAACAAATAACAGTGTTTTGGACCAGGCAGTTAACATGTTTACCTGCTGTCAGGTTTATTTATGAGGCTCTATGGAAATTTAATCATAGCCTCAAGTGGCCGTTTGAAGAACTGCAGCTTTTGGCACGTCAGTGTTGGCTTCATTTTTCAGCCCTGGAGGTTGTCACTTGGCTTTAACAAAGCACTCAAACAACACGTTGTCTTCCTCGTGCTAAGCTGGCCTCGGTTATCTTACCGTTAGGAGACAGTTATATGATATCTGCGTGGGTGGGAGGCCATCGCAGGTTATCACCTGTGCCTCCTCCGCCGTCGCTCCTCCTCTACGCCTTGAGAAGTTTACACAGAGCTCCGGCTCGACAGATAAAGCCCATTCAATTTGTGCATGGGGGTGAAAACACAAACTATAAATTGACCCGTGCTTCCGTCCGCTTCTAGATAACTCACAGCACTGATTTTGTGCGGAACTGGGTAAATTTGTTGCCGACTTAGTCTTTCTAATACACAGAGAAGATGACTGTCTTTTCATGTCTTTTAATCTTAGCTGCATGAGGCTGTATTCTGTGTGCTCAAACTGCATGCGTGGTATCTTCTGTTTTCATGAGCTCATTTTTGTTATCCATTGCAGAACCTCTCAGCTGAGCCTCGGACCCATGAGGTCAAGAGGCTAGCATGATCCTTCCTCCCCTTTAGGAACAGTTGGAGTGTATTCTGACATCTTAGGGCTGCTCTCCAAATGTCTCCTTTCACACCACATAATCGCAATGTTATGGCGCAGAGAGAAGCACCACTTCACTTCTTCAATCTTCATTATTTTAAAATTACATAGAGTTCCACACATAGGCCTATACCCTCATGTGACTGTGTCTGCTGGTTGATAGGCCCAGCTGCTTGTGGCCAGTAATTCAGCCATTAGTCCTTTGCTGGCTAACGGCCCACACCACCGGCTGTGCTATCAGCCAAGCCAACTATCTGATGGCTGTGGAATACTGATGCTCAGCTGTGGGGCCCTTTGAGGGTGAACTTCTTCAAGGCTCCTTTTTTGTGCCAGTTCCTTTTGTTTTGCTTTTTTCTCTTAAAAATGGGAGAGCAAAATGAAATAAATTGCCAGTAAACCTGGTGGAGCAAGTTAGGGCGTTTGATCTCCTTTCTTTACTTTGTTGTGTCACAGTGCTAAACTCCTAAAGTGCAAAACAGTTATTTACGCAATTGTTAAGCCAAGACAGAATGTAAATTTACAAGAACATCAGCCTGTTTTAAGTTAAATTTTCAGTTGAATAATTTTGCCACAGTGTGCTGTACATGCTAGAGACTGATCTCACTGAGAATGAGCCTCAGACTTCACATGAAACATATTTCTGTCTCTCTAACGTTTGAATGAAATCCAAGCAGACAGTTCCCCCATCAGGCCAGTGAATTCTACAAATCACATTCTGGAAGGAAAGGTGGAGCTCAACATTCATTTTAGTCAGTATGCTCATTAATAACATTTAATTACATGTGACCTTCCTGTTATCACCAGCTAAACATCATGTAATTCAAGATACGTTGTAATTAGCCTGTATTGTTTGTGTAACCTTTATGTATACAGTTTGGAAATCCATCCTATGGGGCACTACAAGGTAGAGTAAACAGGCTATTTTTCAAAGCCAAGCGCACTTCTGGAGCATATTTATAAATGGTTCAATTCAAGACATTTCATACATTTTCATTATAAACCAAAGTTTTCTCAGACATCAAACTTCCTCGATCCACAATCTTGATTTGACGGGAAATATTGCTGCTGTCGACAAAAGAAAAATACACGTTTCATTTTGGAAATCAGAGACAGAACATGAGCGGGCTGCCAGTGAGCAGCAGTAATAACCAAATGACTGGCCATGGCAGGAAATTACACGCATGTCGTTCCTGGGCATCACAGGGTAGTGCTGACTTGCCCAAAATAGGCCCTGCCAGTAACAATATTACACACAGATCTCTCTATGTGTGTACAGGTCAAAAAAGCTTAGGCTGGCAGCCGTTTCTTCCCCTCATTATTTCCATCTACTTCCCCTGCTAGAAAATCCTCAGTTCTCTGATGCCATCTCTAATAGCCAAGACAATCAGCGAATCACGGGCTGATCCTCAATAAGGGCTCCAGCTTACAGTGGATGCTGTCTGACCAGAAAATGAGACAGATGATTTCAAGACATATGGTGTGCCATGGTTTGAAGCAAAAGGTCCATTGGCCGTGGGTCGCATACGCTCTCTTATCGGCCAAGTTAAATATTTCTTTTGATGTACAAAGGCTGTATTTTAAAGCAACGTAAATGTAATATTATTAGTTTTCTAAACAACGGCTTAGTCTGATGTCATTAGGTAAAGCCTCATGTTAGCTAGCTGGTACCTGTTACCTAGCTGGTGCTTGCTACGAAACTACACAATATTCAATAAAAGGAATGTTCCAACCAGACAGACAACAACCTTGGCGGCCCAGACAGTACTGTTTTTTTGTGATTTCTACATGTCGGGAAGAATACGAGCTTTTAGTAGGAGTCTTTCTACTGATCTGTGCAGTGCGGACTTAAGACTCACGCAGCCTGGGGTACAACATAACGCAGCACAGTAAAAAAAAAAACATCGTACAAAAGCACTAAAACTGACGAAAATTGCCGGTATCACAACACAATATAACAACATCTATGTGATTATATTACAACTTGTGGAAAACTAACATTAGCCTTTCCACTGGTCTGTAGGTTACTGATGTTTGAGCCACTGTCTCTGAGAAGCGAGAGATAGCAGCTTCCACTGTTAGCACTGTTAGCGGTTCCGAACAGCCAAGCCCACAATGTATGTCATACAGTCAATGTCAATGCCGACTGGTTTAAGGCTTCTCCAATAGTTTTACACTTAATCTGATACCGTGCCTGCTCGGATATGAATTCTGCAAAGAATCCCTAATGGAACGTGGCCAGATCCATATAATGAAGTCAATTGATGGGTCTGGTTTACCAGGCTAGACCAGTGCTGCTTTCTGAGAGATGTGTAAATAAGCAATGTTTGCTATCACATTAAAAATCAATCATATGTGATAGGGCCCAACCAATATAGGATTTTTCGGGCTGATGCCGATAACAATATAAGGGAGTAAGACAATTCCGATATCCGATATAACAGCCGATATTCTATACATAATATTTGAATGTGGTTGTCAAATACTTGTGACAAAGTATAATGTATGTAGCAAACTTTAAAACAGAAATCATTGCACCAAACAGTAAACACTTCACTTATTACCAATTAAATGAGGGACTGCCCTCTGCTGGACAAATTACATGATTACACCATTTTAAATCACTAGTCCAAGTATTTTTTTCAGCCCTAAAAAACAGCTCTAATATCAGTACTTATCGGAGAACAAATTTGCTGATACCCATATGTACAGATATTGCTGCAATAGGCCTATGTCGTAAATAATATCGGTAAACCGATATATCGGTCGGGCCCTAATATATGTTGAGTTTGCTGCTAGTTTCTGCTGCAAGTTGCCGAAAAGTTTTGCGGCAGGTTTAACATTAACTTTTATGTTTTGAAACGGGGTGACCAGAAGTCCCAGAGAACACACTGGATATAGCTGCTAGCTAAAATCAACTGGCTGTGCAAGTTAATAACATTAATGTTAATTCTTAAACCTTGATGCTTAATGTTAGCTCCTTTAATCCATATAATGTATTGAAAAATAAGGTTAATACCTCCATAAAACCCCTTTAGACTTTAGCCATGACACAAACCAGTAATTTTGACAACTTTGGAATTCCCTTCTTACCTTAAACTCATTCAAATTCGTCTGTATGTAAAACCAACAACCTGACAGCGTTGTTTCCACTCTGAGAATTATCAATCATCTGGTCATTATTTATCATCTGACAGTCTCTCCAGTCAGGGGTGTTTCACTTACCTGTATGCGTGTGTGTTTCGACCGATTTACGACTTTATGGTTTATGGTGTGCTGCTCAACTGAAGTCATTAATACACTTATCTTTGACATTGCCTAGTTCTTGGGATTATTGCCGAGTAGGCTGCAGCTCACGAGACGCTGGATTCATTTATTTAAACTGTGACTACCCCTCAATGCAATACTTAGTGTGGATTCTAGCTGGGCTCACATTTCACTATAGCAACGCATGCACTCATCGCAAGGACAAATATACAGCCAGTGTTTTCCCGTTGCATCGGAGCTCTTAATGGCTACTTTGCTTATTTTGCCCCACTGCTGAAAAGAACATGAATTGTCTGGGGTTAAGCAGGAACCCACCTCAGCAAGGCCGAGGTGGGGGAGCTCAAGGCCGCTCTGCTTTGTCTGCTGCCACTGTACTCCACTCAAGAATCCATATCTGTGGGATTATAATGGAGGATAAATATTATCAAGTGCAATCAGAGAGGGTGTTGTGTATTTGTGCTGGGGCCAAGAAGCTGTGAAACTGAACACGAGCTCGGGCCCTGACCACAGGAGAGCTTATTTGGAGGCAGAGGAATCATATTC
Source organism: Naso brachycentron (assembly GCA_029874485.1). Lineage (NCBI taxonomy): Eukaryota > Metazoa > Chordata > Actinopteri > Acanthuriformes > Acanthuridae > Naso > Naso brachycentron. Next base: position 10,959,200 of record JAQFJA010000009.1, on the reverse strand, counting down.
CTCTACAGGCCGCCACAGGCATCAGGGAATACCAAGGTGAAAGGTCAAGGTAGAAAGTGACGTCATTGCTGACACTAAGACTGCATACCTCTCCCGCTACAGCAAACACAACTCTGACGAATGAACAAGTAGATGTTCACCCAGGAGAGTCCTTTTCCTCAGGGTCTCGGCATTTCAACGTTCAGCCAGTCTCTCATCACCAGGTAGAGAAAAACAGCCCATATTCCAAGTTCTCTAATCTCGTACAGGATAACTGTCAGCAGCTCCATACACTGTGGAAGGACTTCCCCAGTTTGTTTCAACAGTGGCACCAGTAGTAATCACTCTAATCCTTTGGTATCCATGGTAAACAAAACCTCTCACACAGTCATTATCTATTCACAGCCAAACACTGTCGGATAACAAAGCACATCAGGGAGGAGAGAGAGAATGAAGGGAGATGCAAGAAAGCTAGAGGGACAGAAAGATAGAAGAGTGTGAAGGAAAGCAAACAGGGGAAAAAAGACAAGAGGACAAAGAGGAGAGAGAGAGAGAGAACAGTATTTAATTGTATTATATAACAGTCTTTGCTGTGTGCCAGGCAGCAACTGTTCTCTCTCCCTCAAAGGAGAGTTTTCTGTTGTAAGAGCTCCAGGCGTTTCTCAGGCTGCTGTTTGATTTATGTCACACGAACCAAACTCCTGCAAGCATAAGAACTCTGCACTGTCAAATTTCTGGAAATCTTACATAATAACACTTAGTGGCATTTATGAGTAAAACCTACAAGTATAAAGATGGCAAGCACTTGAGTCTTTTTTAAGAACAGCCATCTGTCACAGGGCAGAAAAGAGAAACAGATTCATGGCTCTCAGAGACAAACACAGGCACAAAGTAGAGCTGGGTGGGAACCTGACAGGTCTGCTAAGTCCTCCTCAGTCACATTTGGACATGTTTGCCAAAGGCTAGAAAAGTAGGTGGCTCTAAACAGCACCTGTAAGGTGAAGACGACATGCTAATTCCTCATGCATATCTGCTGGTAAACTGGCTGCAGCTGAAGATCCACTAAAGAACAGCAGAATGAATAGCAACTGTCCACTAACTCAACAAGGTGATGGGTGAAGAAGTTTTCAGATTAATTAGTAATTTATTATTTTTAATGTTAAACCATTAAAATATAGCTGTTTGAAAAAATAGTTTCACGCAGCAACAACTAACAAAGTATAAAAACATCAGGAGTGTAAGCTGATTTATCAGCTATACCTCCAATTAATTAGACGGTGGTGAAAGGATTTAAGATCTATTATAACAATAGCTGCCTTACACGGTCATTTTAATTCAGCACATTGTCCTTGACAAAATATAACTGACCTAAAGCTAGTCAGTCTTGCTACATTCCAGTCAGGCACTGCAGACCAATTCCCAAATATAAGTTGGCCTCCAATTTTTAACATTTACAGACCAAAATGCCTCTGGACACAATAGGATTGACTTGATTGATTGGAGCAATGAAATAGGTGACATTTTGCTGAAAGCACATGCTAGTTCACGGGACTGATTACAAGCAGGGAAAAAAATGACAAACAGGTCATAAATGACTAATACTGCATAAGAAGCAACCCATTAACTGAAACTTGATTCACATTCAGTCAGCACTGCCTAATTTGACAGGTTGAATTCAGTTCTGCATGGTGTGTTTAAATGCATCGGTACAAACAATCAGAGCCGCGAAAAATGTGACGTGACTTTTTAAATCTAGACCATTCACACTCCTCTGTCAAACATCGTATTTAACCTGCCTCAGGTTCAATATTGTGTACAGGAGTGAGGCTGCACCCATCTGACAAGTGACAATAAACCATGTGCTTGGCAGCTCTCTACATTCTCAACTTGTTCATTGCTGTGGTTGCATGTTATCGTAAGTACACTTTGGTAAAAGGTAACCACACCCAACTTTGTTAAAACTGTAACCACAACCCAACAGTAATATCATGGTGGACTGCAGCAAGGTGAAAACAACCACAAAATATTTTATAGAATTTTATATAGATGCCTTTTATAAGGACATTGTCACCTGTCAGATAAGCTGGACTCACATTGGTGGATCCATAAAAGTAGCAGCTGAACTGTTGGGTAACAATCGTATTGCTCCAACTGCCGATTGAGGAAACAAGACAAATGAATAAATGTGTATGACAACGTCACGGTTATAAATCTCTAAAAAGAACATGTATATAGAAAAATGGTAGAAACATCATAAATGCTGCTATCACTAGCATCTGATCGCAAACAAGACCACCTGGAACAATAAGACACAGTATCAAAGCACCACAGAAACCATCTTGTAACACAAGCTTATTTGTCTCCCAGCATTGAGACAGTATTCTAAATTGTTTCCCTACAATGAAAATACACAGATGGGAACTTCTGGCTTGTGTCCGATGCGTTTACCTTTTCTGTAGTGCCTTAACCTCAAAACAAAAGAGCAGCAATTTACAGTGTAAATGTACTTCAGTGTCTGACACTTAACCCTGTCCTGCCTTTGCTTTTTCTTATTATTTTGGGAAACGCAAGACATATTTCTGGGCTTCTCAAACATGCTCTCATCTTACCATAACAGTCTGATTCAATATGTGGTTTTGTTGTTATGAAATGCAAAGGCTGAGCGGTCTGCTTGGTATTGAAATTTAAGCTGCAGCAATGAATCAGGTACAGTCAAGATTTCCCTGCACTGCCCAAGGTGAGTTTTGCAGCAGTCTCAAAGTGAACTGGGGACGCAGTATCATGCAAAAACAGCACGGTTTTATTGAGGAAAGACGGAGCAGCCAGGAGAGGGAAATTCAGAATGAGCAGCAAAAGATGGCACAGTCTTTTCAGCATTTTGCTTCAGTTCAAATGCACACAATTTCTTAATTAAATGTTCTGTTCTGTTGTCAGTTTTCTGCCATCTGTTTGCATGTGCATCTTCCACTGCTGTTTCTGGGAAAGCGGTTCTTGCACATGGCGAAAAATGAACTCACTCTGAAGTCTAGAAAACGCTGTGCCTCTCATAATCCCATGTGGTATGTTCCCACTTAACCAGTAATTGTATTTTCTCTTCACGTATTTAATAGAACAACATGGCAGCAGTGCTCTTAATTTCTTCCTTGTGCTTGGAGGACAACCCAAGTGTTGAGTGCAAGGAGAAGTGCACACAATTAGCTAATATAATTCACAGATGTGTACACGGAGGAGCTTTTTTTCTCCCTTTCTCTCCCTCGTCTCAGTCATGCGTAGCAGGCTGGGCGACCTGAGAGTTTGGACACGCTCTCTGCTCTCACCCCACTGTGACCTACTGGCACATACATTTCAGATGACGTAGTAATTAAAATACACTAATTTGATAATAATGCAATAACAGCAGCACCCTGAAGGGCTAATTTAAAGAAAACATTTTCCCAGACCGCCAGTAAAGCATATGTAATGCCCCATAGCAAATACAGTAGCCTGTCGGTGTGCTTTCTGAGGTCTCGGGGGTATTTCGAGGTACTGATTTCATACCACAATCATTAAAATCTTAGCTCCCTTTTGGCCGAGAGCGCCTGACTGGCGACGGCGCCTGTGAATGATATTGGATCCCTGAGGTGTAAACGTGATGAATATCTGAGGGTGTTTTGCAAAGGGTTAAGTTTGAAGCTCCTCCACAGATCAAGGCACAGTGACGATTCAAAGGTGAACTTTATATTATTTTAACTGGATTGCAAAGTTCATAGGGCATCGCGGAGGGTTTTCATAGATACACCAGAGTAACTGAAGTATAAAGGGGAGAACTGATTGAGATTGCTGACCTAGATTTGACATGGCTGAATTTTCAAATATTATTTTGTGACATCATCGGCCTTTTACGAGTAGCTCCAAGAAAAGAGAAAAATAACATGTTGTACAGTCTGCGGGGTGGGGGTCACATAAAATATCAGAATGGTAATATATATCGCATTGCTTGTTCCTGCGATACGTTATCAATACTCTGGTGCCGAATATTGATTTTTTCATTAAATCATACATTTCCCTGCCAGATGCAAGTAGGACTTTTGCCAATTCATGACTATTCTACATTGAAATAATGGCACATGTGGACATTGTCAAGTTGCAGTCTGTTTGTGTGATAAGGAGGCACCAATCTAAGACTTTATTGTACATTGAGTCGTATCTATTGTCAGATTCTGTGAAAATGACAACACAGTGCAGGGAATAATCTCATAATTCCTGCATTTTTAGTTTGTAGGGGTTTTTCAGACACGCAGAGATTTTTTTTATATTACATGATAGTCTTGCAATGTATCAAGTACCACAAAATTGTGAAATTCTTCACGATACCTTACTCATTGCACGCAATGTATTGTGATAGTATTATATTGTGAGTTAACTCTTGATTTACGCAACTATGAGGAAGTTTTTAACCATCGGGCTACCAGGAAAACATCACATCACTCTTTAATACTGGTTTCTAACTGCTTAGTCAAGCTTTAAAGACTGAAGTCCTTATTGCTGTGAAAATTATGACCAAGCAGAGCTTTTTAAGGAAAAAATGACCACCTAATGCCCGTCATTCACACTCTTGTTCAACTGGTTTTAGAAGGATAAGAAAATATGGAGGAATCCGTAGTCAGCCTACAAACCAAGTCTTCTTAAGTCTGATGAAATGCTTTTATATTATTTAAAAACTACTAAAGTTCAGTCAAGTTCTACAACAAACTGTAGCTGCAAAACCAAAAGAGGCCATGCCTGCCATCATTATCGAGCTTTGTTAACAGTAATACCCTCATGCTTGTGACCTGATCCCAACTGTCCATCATTGGCGCATATCATTAAATGCGAGCCATGATGCGCAGTAATTTTGCCCATAATTCCTCCTCATCAAGAGACAAAGACGAGAAACAGAGAGCAGGGGAAAGAATTTGGTCCCATTGTGGCACTGGCATGGCGGCTTTGAAGCCTACAGAAGTGGAAGTGAAAGGGATTGAACTTGCTCACTGAGGCTTGTTCCACAGGACGGAGTTGCACAAATTACCCCTCATGACCCATTTGTGGGTGTGTTTATTAACCCTGTGTACAGTATTTCCCTTTTGGGTTTGTTAATGAGCAGCAAGGACGTTGCTAGATCGCACATGTCCGCATCACCACAGCTCTGGTTTTAGTAAATTCTTTGCCTAATAGCTGCACGGCTGTGCTGCTGAGATAAAGTAAAACCTATTTGGGCATGAGGCGGAAATCTGGAAAACCTATGACCACTCTTATGGATCTCATTTGACGGCAGACTCCCAGAGGGTGGTCGCTGGCACGGTTTACTTTCACAGGCGCATGCTTCCATTTGTCATTGTTATGCTAAACACTGCTTTGGTATAGAGGAAATTGAATTAAGGAGCCGTCCAGCAGCAGTCTTGTCCTTATCATTTTCATCTGCTTGATCAGAAACACATTGAGTTCCCACCAACAGAGGGTCAGAAAGTCACGTAACCTCAGGCGGGCAGCCATTTCCTGAGCACTCCATCACGGACAGCGCCTGCTGACTCTTGGCCGTGATGTAACATGTAAATAAGGAGTAATTTACTCGAGGCTTACAGTAGTAATGCTGCTGAGAATCTACTGTTTACAACTGCACATACAGGAAGGGTCACAAGAGAGAGACACTGGTCATTTCTCAAGATATACAATGTTACTTAATGTGTCAAATTAGTTTTTTGATGCTGTGGGCATGTGCAATTGATTCACCCCAACTGTACATTGTAATGAGGTGGCAAGAGAAAATTCACAGACATTATTAAAAATCTGAGAGAAAGTGAAGGTAAAACCAAAATTACGTGTATAAGCAGACACTACTGGGGAATTTTTTTTCTTTCCTGTTGCTAACCTGTTTTTGCCCAAGTTTTTTGTTTCTCTGAGGAGATGAATGTGAGCACAACCAATATTTCATTAAAGCTAGGGAAGGCAACCTCTGGAAATCTCCTAAGGAAGCAACTCTGCATCCTCCCCTTCCTGTTTTTGCCCCGACTCGCTTTTTGTTTAGTGTCGCACTCTTTTTTAAGAGCAGTTTACACCAATAATTGACAACGAGATGAAGTGGTTGCAGAGAAAGTTGCAGCGAGGCAAATTGGTCCATTTCAGCTCGACTCAACCCAGCTGACAGAGTCGCCTGCAACTCAGCTTGTCAAGTCGTCAAAGGCCAGTTTTAGAACGTAAGGCACCTCACTTGTTTCAACAGCCAATCAGCTCATCGTGACGTAACCTGTCGCTAAGTAGCTTAGTGTAGAGCAGCCAATAGAACCACACTGTGCTCTAAAATTACCCGTGATTGGCTGAAAAGACCCCATCACGGTCTTCATTTTCTAAAGCCTGAATGCAGAGAGAAGTATATTTTTCTGTCAGACCACCTGAATTACAACATGCAGAAAGATTATTACAAAATTTTTTCCCAATGATGCCAAAAATAAACTGCCTACCCGTGCTTTAAGTTGTAAGTATAAGGTGACTGAGGGAATGGACAAACCATATACCAAAGTGTAATTGTTTCTAATGACACTGATGAACAATTAAATTAAGGTGGTATGAGCAAGTGCTGTGACCCGTGACATCAGCATAAGATGAATAAGACACAATGTTGGAAACATGCATGTATTGTCAATATGAATCTTTTTTTTTAGCTTAATGTAAGACACATGCTATTTTTGACATTTTTCTAGCACACATTCTTAATTCTTAAATCAGACGACAACAAAGTACTCTGTATTCTGTAAATATGGTAAACATTTAAGGAAGAATGTTAAGTGGAACACCTGAAATGGATAGTATGAGGCAGTGAATTCAAAAAGTGAAAAGGCAAGTGCAGCTCTTATAATCATACAACATATCAACATATTAAGACTTGACAGGGCTATAAAAAGGATGGAAAGGACACATTATACTTGACAAAGTGAGTCGGCTTGATTTTAGGTCCCCAGAGTTGTTTCACATTTAATACCTGAGCAGGATTCAGATTGTTTTCTCTGCCTTGTTGGGACAGACAAATTCATATTACAAGTAAAGTGCAAGAAAAAAGACTTTCAGCTGTGCTGACACAGTACTGGACATGTTGAGGCTAGGAAGAAGGAAATAGGAAAAGAGGAAAATAATACAAAACAACAACAGCTGATGGGAAAGAAAATGCTCAACCTTCATTAAGGTGAGCTGCAGACTTATTCTGTGGCACTATGAGGATTAACATTAGAGCTTGCAAAAAGGCACAACTCTGCATAAATGTCTAAAATATGGATTGTATCAAACACCCACAATGCTTCCAAACTGTTGATTCACCATGATTGTAAACCTCTGAAGTATTTGATTTGAAGATATAAAAACAGAAGGCAGACAAAAAAAAAAAAAAAATTACAACTCATTCATCTTGTCTTCATTGTCTCTGACGCTCCTGCTTGAAGGTCACAATGAACTTCCAGGCTTCCACATAGTGGCAGAGGAGGATCTCGTCAGGGAAGAACTCCTCCACGTCAGGTGGAATGTCCAGATCTTTGCGCTCCATGTACGACACCAGTGTGGCTTTAAGGCTTTTAAGAGAAAAAACATACACTTAAGACATACACAATTCTACTGTTTTTCCTTTGTTCTCTTAAATAATACTACCTAGCTATGATATATATCGCTATTACACTTTAATGAGGATGACTGAGCTTTAAAGAATTATCAGTAGAGGAAGATGCTGAGTTAATGGCCATGTTGCTTGATATCAGCATTTAGGGCTGATGTTTCGACTTCATGGGTTCATTAAAGAAAGACATGTTTTCTGTAACTGAGTCCAAATTCAAGGAAATTTGTACAAAACGTACAAAATGACATTTTGCCATTTGACAATTTCCCATTTGCAGGGAGCCAACCCAGATCAAACTTAACCTCACGTTTTTTTTGCAACTTGCTAAATCCTGCCAAGGTGACTCAAAGAGGAAATGGAACAACAACCACTTTGTTTCAACTAAGAGCCTTATCGCACAACACAATGTATTAAATTTCATTTTAAAAGCAGAAATGTCTTTCAGTAGTTCACATGATTCATACTCTTAAAATAAGAAAACTTAAGCAACGTTATTTTAGTTTCTTAAGAACTTACAGAAAAGTGCAAAGGTTTGAAAATCAAGTTAATCTATCAAAAATAAAGAAGCTTTACCCCCAGTTAGGCTTGTAGGTTTCGGTTGCGTCATGTTTTTTAAGAACCAGCACCAGGAACTCGTGCATCTCCAACAGGAAAGCGTCGGCGCTGTTCTTGGAAAAGAAGCCGGTCAGCAGCCTGTGCTCATCCTCACCCAGAGCCTGTTTGTACTCCTCTGAGACGCCCACAAACGGATCCTGAAGAACACAGGAAACACAAAGGTCAAATAATTGTAATGATGCGGCACATTCAAACCATTATTTCCACCTCTGTATCTGTGTGCTCTGTGACGTCTTACCCTCTTGAGACGCAGCAAATTTTCTGATTTGAGTGAAGCCAGCAGCTGCCACAGAGACACACAATGCTTCAAACAGCACACGCTCAGAGCCTGTGGGCGAAACAAGGAGAACATTAAGTTTTATCTAATGTCCAGCACATAACAAAAGACCCAGGTCAGTTCAATTCAGTTAATAAAGTCACC
>JAQFJA010000009.1:10923819-10940016 GCA_029874485.1 Naso brachycentron | reverse complement strand
AGGAAGTTTAAGTATATTCTTGCTTATAATTCAGTGCTTTTCTGAACATAGTTTTTCCTCACAAATATACTGTGACATCACAAGTATCAAATATTTATATTGCTTTTAACATCACATTAAAGCATATAATGTTTGCTTTAGTTGAGCTTTGTTTATTGTAGTTCACTACATGAGAATGCTAGCAAATTTCAGGTTAATGGTTCACAACTGTCACCAAATGTAAAAAAGAAAAGTCTCCAATATATAAACGAACCTGATTTTTTTCAGGAAGGAGTGCTCCGTGTCAAACTGCTGCAGTGACAGAAGCTCAACACTATGCAACATTTTCTCCATTGGCTCCAAGTCAGATGCTGTCAGAAGTCTTGAGAAAGTTGTCACCTGTGGTTTCGAATTACAATTACTGAGCCCATTTAAGGACTTACAACATAATCGTAAACAGTATTTGAAACTGGTATGGTATCACAACTTTTAAGATTACCTCTGTGAAGGAGGAGTAGCAATGGACTTCCTGTCTTGTGTGAGCTAAAATGAAGTCAGCTAAACAGCTGCCATTCTGCTCTTCAAAGTAGATCCTTGAAAGAGACTCACTTTCCACTTTTGGAAGCCTTGTGCAGTCCAACCGCACCACTGAGTCTGGTGTTGCACATCTGAGCAGAATAAGTTTAGCTTCATCCAGTACTCTCCTCTCTGGATCCGAAACCTCTGAAATGTCCGTCTGCTTCTCTAATACTTGAAGTATCACAGAGGCACATGTGTCTGAATGGTAGCCAATGAAGACATCTGGTGGTTGGTACTTGTAAGTCTGAGATCCTGTATTTTGACTGCTGACAGACACAAAAAGTTGCACCCATTTCTCCAATGCCTCCACTATCATTTTCTGTTCAGTTTTAAGGACAGTGTGGATGTCCAGGTAGTGTTTCTCCAGCCTGTTGATGAGAGGTATTGGGAACTGTTTGTAGACCACCTCTTTTTCTTCGATGACAATTAGCCGGAAGTCTTTGTGCACCCTGCATTTCACACGATGGGTTCCAAGTCCAAGGTCCACATACTTCTGTCCCCCCAAGCAGACGTAGTATTGGTTGAGGGCATCATAGAGACTTTCATAAAGGTTCTGCAAGTTTAGGAGCACAACTGTCTGTCCTGTCTCCATGCAGATCTTCACTCTGTTGATGTTGCGACAGATTTGGGTATACTCTTGGTCTTTCGGGAAACTGGATCCAAAGATTATTTCTGGCTGACCATTTTCTGAAAAGAAAGTTTGCTGCAGAATCTGTAGGGCTGCGTAGTTTTTTGTTAGCACCAGCAGGTACCGACATTCTTCTTCCTGTCCAACTGCCTGAATGTTTTCTCTCACAAACTCAATTGCACTGATGTTCTCAAGGTTAGGTGCCATGTTCAGTCTTTCGATGAAAACAGACACTACATCAACATCATCCCTGCCACTGAAATTTCTCAACACTGCTTTTACAGTTTCCTCTGCGCTGGGTTTTCGTTGAGAAGCCTTGGCCACTGCAAAAATCATCTTGATTAAGCTGTAATAGTCACGGAGGCCAAAAAATCCTTTGCCTTGTTTGCGGCAGATGTTCAAATAGGCTCTTGCGAAAGGTTGGAAAAAATCTCTGACCTTTTCCAAAACCATTGCATCAGACCTGCAAATGCCTTTAGCACTCTCAATGAGCTCCTTCTCATCAGGGTCACCACGGGACACAAAAATGCCTCTGTTCATCTTTGCAGGGTCTAAAGCCCAGTTGGAGATGCCAATGAACCCAACTTTTTTGTGGGGTAGTGGCTCATCATCAATGCATCCTTCCTCCAGCAATGGATGAAGCGTTTTCAGTGGCATCTTTGGAGAGTCCTCAGCAAGCCCAATCTCATCAAGAACCACAACTGAAATGTACTCATCCAGGTTCTTTCCTTCCTGAAAGCGTCCGCATTGCTTGAATGTATTAATGATACCTTCTGGTGTTGAGTGAGGGCTGCACTGAAAGGAAACCAAATGGACTTGTTTAAGCATTTTGTAGAGGTCAGAATGAGCAGCTTGGCCCTGCATTGCATCTGCCACCAGAGTTTTAGACAAAGATTTAGAACTCCCAGGTTTTCCAACTAAAAAGAGAGGAATCCTTAGTTCAATGCAAAGAACCATCATGAAGACATTTTCTTTGAGGGCACTGTTTCTTGCAATAGTGTCCCCCATTGGCACCCCGCTCAAAAGTAAATCTTGCATGAGTGAGATTTCTTGCATTATTTTTGCTGGGTTGTACGCTGGTGGTAGGCTTTTGCTGACTTTTTTCCTGTACTTCTCCTTTTTTTCTAGGCAGGCATGGTAGCACACTCCTATGGCCATGACTAGAGACCAGAGCACAGGGTCTCTGACCTCAGGCTGTCTCTGATGCCTTTCAATCTTTTCTGCATTTTGAGTACATTTTGAGTATTCTTCAAGCTCTCTAAACAACTTGATATGATTGTCATAGAACCACACAAAAGATTGCATGCATCGTTCTACATCTCTCAGGCTGACAAAGCTACATTCATCCTTTCTTGTCCTCATATACTTCTGTGAAGCAGAGAGCACATCAGTGATTAACTTAATGTAACTTTGATCGATTTCTTTGTTCACAACCACTCTTTGCACAATCTGCTGGATGTATTTTTTTTCTGTGTGATCATTTAACTGTCCAAAGTCCCACACCAAAGGGATCATGCTGGGTGGCAATGCTTGAACTCTGTAGACTAACTGGCGAAGAGGGATGGACCCAAGTTTTTCATCTGTCTCTTCAGCGCGAACTCTGTACCCAAGGCCAGCAGATTCTAGCCTCTGAATCATCTCATCTGTGTGCTTTCGATAGGGGTTGCATGCTGCAATAATCTGCAATCCACAGTCTGGTGTCAAACTTGCTCCTCTGACTGTCTTGTCACAGAGGACCTCCTTAATACTGCTGATGGACTCGGTTGTGTTAGCCTCATCAAAGAAGAGAACAGAGTCAAATCCATAGTTTTGCTTGTTAATAGAGGCAATGTCCTCTGCGTCTCTGATTTTGGTATAAATCATCTCAGAACTTGTCCCTCCATGCACCTTGACCAGTTTCATGTTCTCAGTGGCCACTCCACTTCTGCGCAACTCACAAAGGAATTTGATCAGCCTTGTCTTACCACACCCTGTCTCTCCCATGATAATTACAGGGATTCCACACCTGAACCGCATGTGGATAGCCAGCATCTTCAGTATGTTGTCAGTTGTAAGCTCGTATGTCTCATCAGGATCAACAGGCCACTGGATACCGAGAACATTGCAGATTCGCTCAATTTTCTCCCATCTTTGAAGACTATCAAAGTCCATGTTAAATGGGACCCTCTGTAGCTTCAGACCTTCATACAATGCCTTTGTCATGACATTCTTTTTTATCACCCTTCCAGAGGTGGGATCAATCGCATCAATAGAGTCTTGCTCATTGGGCTGCAGATGAAACCCAATGAAGGTCATGGACACATGGTCATCATTGAAGAAGATGTATGGGTGTGGTTCCGTTTCCCATCTCTTTCGAATCTTAAATGGAGCCAAGTCCTCATCTCGGACACCAGTAAGGTCCACCTGCAGCCTGCCAGGACTCTGGTCAGATATACTCAGTGATGGAGTGGCAAAGTCTTTTGCCATCAGAATCATGAAGTCAACCACAAAAGTTTTGAATCCAGTTAGTGTGTCTCCAGTGATAGCTGCATCACAAAAAACAGATGTCTCACAGTCTTGCAGTTGTAGGTTAAGGAACCAAGCAAAATTCCTCAGTTCTGCCCAGGATGGGTCCATCATTCCACAGTACATGAGGAACATCTGAAGACATTTCACATGGGAACCTTCAACACCCTGATATGTGAACACATCGAGATTACTGTTGTTATAAAACCTTGTCAGATACTGGTATGGCCGCTGAAAGGCAGCACTCCTGAACTCTTCATCATCCATCAGTGGGTCATCTCTGCTAATAATGATAGGATCTTCTTGCTTCCTCATCTCTAACATTAGAACCTCTTTGGGTGGCCGGCAAAAAATATTTGGAAACACATCCGTAAATGTGCTGTTCGCAGTTTGAGCCTAAGCAGAAAACAAAAGAAAACACAACACAGGCACAGAGTTTTTAAGTCAGATGACAGTTGGTTAGTGTTAGTGCAAGGTTTGTGAAGAAAATTCTTACCTGCCGTGATGCATTTCTGGTTGTCTGGACAGTTGGCTCCAAAATCTCAATGAGATACAGTTGTTTGTCACTGCACTTCCACATCTTTCCCTCAGAATCCATCAAATAGCGCAGAATCAACAATTTGAAAAGAAACTCATGGAGACCTTTCTGCACCTTTTAAATCACAAAAAGACACTTCCTTAACATCATTCATTATCTGTCAAGAAGACAGATCCTATTAATTATGCTATATCACACTAAGCTAAGCATTAAACCTGAGACTCATTATTACCGATGATGTGATGTCAAAATGAAACATCATGAGCTCTTTTCCCTTGGGGGTGTTCAACAGAGACTGAAGGACGACATTTTCATCAACAGTGGGTTCAATCAAGCGGATGCAGTTCATCTTTGAAGACTTTTTGGTTGAGTGCTTCAGTTTTTCATACAGCCTCTTAATGTAAAGAGATTTACCTGCAATTTTAAAAAAGGTCATTATGGCAGGTACAAACAATCTTGGTGAAATAATCATCAGTAAAATTAATCATTTGAAATAGCTCAGCACTGTAAGTATACGCACCAACACCAGCCCTTTTGGATGAGACAACACCAACGCGCAGTCTGTCTTTGAATACAGCTGCTGCACTACATTGATCTGCTGGGACAACAAAGTGTTTATGAAGGTACCACTGGATCCTCACCAGTGACTCCTGGGGAATCATGTGCAACTTGTATTGGCTGAAGGCTGAAGGAAGGTAGGCATGTTCTCTTTCTGAGCTGCAGATGATGACAAGTTTGTAGTCCATTCTGCTCCGCATTTTCATTCGCTGAAAAAAGTTCTCAACTTTACAGCTCACATCATAAGTTAACAGATCTCCGTACAAAAGAGAGTAAATCTTCTGTCCCCTGTACCCTGTGCTGAGACAGCGCCTGAGGAATAGCTCCACCTGTTCGTAGGGTGTTGAGGAGTTGCAAAGGAGAACTTCATCATAGGTGGGAAGTGTTTCGTCTTCGCTACTCATGTAAATAGAGATGCAAGATGTCAAGATCTCATCATGTGGGCAAACAATTAGGTTTGGTTTTCCATTGACCAGTCCTTGAGGGAGCTGCCTGTTTATTAGATTTTTCATATTTTCGTCAGAAATATCTTCTTCACTCTCATCTTCTTCACTCTCATCTTCTTTGTTGGCCAGTATTTCCAACAGTCTTCCAAGACTTCTCATATCAAGAATTTGTGGAAGAAAATTCTTCATGTCTCTCATATATGCATTCCATATCAGATCAAACTTCTGCGAACCATTTGACTCTACAAGGCTTGGCAGAAGATCCCACTCACTGGTTGAGTCTGGGTCCCCCATTTCAGTTCTTGGCACCACAACAAAAGTCTGGAACTCAATGTCCTCATTTTGCTCTTCTGCTTTGGTGAGGATTTCATACTGCAGTGCATGCCTGACCTGTCTCAAGTCTGTGGCTGTGCAATTTGGCTTGATGAAGGAGAGCATCATGAGAACTTGGTCCTCCACATTGGTCACATTTCGCTGAGTCAGTTTGCTGCACAAGTACACAATCTGCTCAGCTGTGTAGTAGTTCAGATAGTAATGCTGGGATCTCTGTTTGTCCACAAAATCCATCCAATAGTCAAGGCATTTCTCCATCTTCCTGCAAAATTCAGGAAGTTGCTGTTCTATGCTGCCCTCCACAATGACAACACTGGCAACATTGCCCAGGTTGAAGTCCATCATAATGCTGGGTTCCTGGCTGTTTGAACAGCAGCTGATTTGCGCTTCCCAGTGTCTGAACAGAGGATTCCCAGCAGTGTAGAGTGCAATGAATGCCTCAGCTAGTCTTTGAACACTGGCAAAAACCTGAAAAAAATGAAACCTACAGTCACATCCAACAATTTAACTTTGTTAAAATAAAAACTTACGATTAATAACAAATTGTAAAATATATCATGTTAGTTCACCTGTGTACAGCTTTCAATTGATGATTCTATGAGCAGCGCCCTAGTACAACTATTTACTCTGTTGATGCCAATACACTCAGAGAGGTTTCACACCTAAATAGTATAAGGTCGGCAACTGATTCTGTCCAATTTTGAATTTAAGTTCTCTTTCATTAATACAATGTCAATGGTTTGTAATCCCAAGAAATAATCTGTTTTGTTTTCTATATTTATCTCATCTTTGGAACCAATGGGGTTGTGCAATAAATGCGAAAATCAATAAAATATCTGGATATGAACACAACTGATGCAGTCCTCATTTTTAGCTCTGTCCCTTATTAATTTGACTAAAAAAATACCTTCTTGCCACTATATGGTTTTTGGTTTTTTTTAAATTCATTTTTAGTATGTCATTTATTATTTCAATTCTTGTTATCACTGTGTTTGTTAATGTTTTCAACAATCTGATGTATCTTTAAAGACAGAAAATTATGATCAAAATTCCTTATGGTTATAAATAATAAATAATAACAAATATAAATAATAAGCAATGGTAGTAAAAAATAAAAAATAAAGTAGTAATAAAAAAGGAAAAGCACTGGTAGTATTACTAGAAGCACTTAAGTTCTTTTTGCTCTAATCTAAATAACTTATGCTTATCAAACAAAAGGAAAACATGTCAGTATACCTCTGCAAAGTGATCTACTTCAGTCTGTCCTTGTTCCCCTTTCCCAGACATAAGCATGAGCTTGTTCTGCAGTTCCCGCAGGTCCTCAAGGGAATAGCAGCGCATCTGCTGACCATCATCATGCTCCTCTGGAATCTGCAGCTTCAGCACGGTGTCAAGACTCAACTGGATTAAAAACAGAAACACACTCTTAAGACATCTTTGTTCTCACAGGTAACGTTAGAGCTGCGTCGACAAAGGGATGCCATCAATTTAGATTTTGTCATTTACCTTCTTTACATTTTGTGCACTGATCAAGTAGACACCTTTGTTGTTGATAGCCGTTGCTAGAGAGAGAGATGACAGCTCCACTGACCCATGACTGTCCTTTACAGTCTTCAACCATTCCAAATGACGTGCACTGTCCCGCTGAAAAAGAGATGACATTCGAAGTGGTATTGTTTACAATAAGTACTAGGGCTAACCCAAGTACATTGTCTGTAGGACAATGACATTAATTCGAGTGTTTTACTGTTGGTTTTAGCTATCAGGTTTATTTATCAATATGTGTTTATCACTGTTATCAATGTATTTCAAAGATGCAGTCACTTCAGTAAAATCTTAACCAGCAAGCACTGGTGTATTCCTTGTGAATGTGTGTAAAAACATCTCAATATCTGGAGTCTTTGCAATTTTAACTTTGCAAATACTGCCCAAAAGAATTAAGTAGGGAAGAAGGGCATCCAAAACTATCCACTTTTGAGTGATTAAATGTTCATCAAGCATCCTTGATGGAGTCATACTGTAGTGGCATTAATAAGTCAGCTAGAATAATTATTAGTAGCTAGTAATGTTCCTAAACTCTGTCATTCTTAAGTAAAGACTTTGTGACAGTACTTAGACAAATAGCTAAATTCTGATAATTTAGTTTATTTTAGTTGCATTAGTGTTAGTATAAATTTTAGCAGGATTAGTAGAGTGTCCTCTTACCAGTTTTTTTGGTAGGTTGCTGTCATTTTCCAAAGCTCTCCAGAGCTTCTTGAGCACTTCTTTGAAGACATTAAATCCAGAGTCTGGTTTAAGCTCATATAGCATTGAGGAGTAGCCGAGGACAGCATCATGGAAGCAAGCAACACGGTCCACATCCATGTCATTCTCCCCCGCAGAGATGGAAGCCAAGTCAACAAACACCTTCAATTCATTGATATCTAAAAATGGAATACCATTTCTATTTAGTGATTTGCCTGAATAAGCATTACAATACATTTTTGTAATGACCCTGGCAAAAAGTACTCTTACCTTCAAGTGCATCTTTTACCCATTTTACAAAGTGCCCTCTCAGTCCTAGCTCCTGCAGGCACAGTCTGCGGGGCTCAGTGATGTCCACCAGCACCTTTTTTGCCTGCATCAAGTCATTGTCAATTCGACTGAGCTGCTCTCGCTGAAAGTCTGCATGACTCTGCAGGGGGAAGAGAGTTAGAGGTTAAAGTTACAATTTCCCAAACATGTCTGAGTAGCTAACAGAGTCGTTCATCAATGGCACACATGCATTAATGAAAACTTAGTATTGTTATTTGATAATAACCATCAAATCACTGAACTGTCAGTACACACATTCAAATGTAGTGACAGACATGGACTAATGGCACTTTGAAGTAGCCTGGGATCCTGAATTTTTAGTTCTTTCTTAAACAGCCACTTTAGCAGATGAAAATCTAACTGATATCTACAGAAATGTTTACAGAAGAGGGGAAGTATGGAAGTTTAATGCATGTTACTTTTGATACTTAGGTTATATAACGTGTGATGTTCTGGGGTGCAACATAGTTAGTTCAAAACATTTCCACTTACTACTTCGGTCAGTGTCTCCAGAACCTTGAAGTCCCCTTGAAGACGAAGTGTCTCTTTGACCTTCTTGATGATTTGAGCTGAAGCCACGGCTAGATGGAGCTCATGATACTGCTCGATCTGTTGAACCCTGCTGTGGATCCATTGTTTGTCAGTCGATTTATCAACTCTACACATGATGTCCAGGTCCTTTGCAAGCTCTTCGTACCTGCCCTTGTAAGCACCAAAGAGCTGGTTTACATCTTCAAGCGTTATACTTCCATCCTTCAGACAAGTGTAGATGGATTTATAATCCTCAAAGCAAGGCTCAAAAATGTCCTCACATATAATTTCTGGTGTTGCCTTAATGTCCACTACTTCATGTTCATCAGGATCGTCGCTCATTTCGTCCGCAGCCAGGAGTTTGGCTTGGTTCGTCCAACACACTTGGAATACGTAACTGTCTCTGAAGGTGTACAGGACCTCCGCCATCTTTCTGATTTTTTCATCCAGATTGAAGTAGGTGACAACACCAGCCATTTGAGAGGATATTTGGTCAAACTGATGAACTTCCATGAAATCATTCAAGGGCATGACCTCAATGTTTACCTGTTGTCTTTCTTCCATGGCAGCAACATCAACTATCACGGAAATCAAAGAGACATGTTAAATATGCGGCAACCACATTCTCAAACCAAAAGATTTATTCTCCTGGCATGACCCACATACCTGTCATATGTTCTTCAAGTTTGTGGCTCATTGTTAGTAAGACGTTCACAAGTTCCATGTCGTGGTGAACTGCTTTCACTTCATCCTCTCTGCACTGTAACAGCCTCTTCATTTTGGCAGTATCCTTGTATTGTTCATTCTCAGAGAGGCAATCTGTTTACATTAAATCACACACGCATTTATATTTCTATAAGAACAGTGCTAGTCATAATATGAAATGAGACTGCTCTGGGTTTTTTGGTTATCAAAAGAGTTTTTGATGACAAGCACAGTGTTATTACCGATCTTCAGCAGATCTAGGAAGACAGCTCTCTTTTCCAAAATGATATTCAGCAGGCTGGTCTTAATGCTTCCATTGACCAGTTGATTGTTAATGGCTGTAAATGCTGATATGGCTATAGCAATCCTGTCCCTGGCATCTTGAGAAAGCTTTTCAATCAGCTTTTCTTCTGCACCTGCAATGACAGAAATTACACATCAGTGTTTTCAGTGTTTGCAATGTCAAACATCTGCTCTGATGTCATAAACTGAGGTATGGTTTTCAACTGTCGGAGGATTTTCGCTCTTAAATTGGTAGTCATGATAGGGTATTATTACTATATTCAATAACCTTATTCTAGAGAACTGATTTATTTGGTGTGTACATGTTTAACGATTTATTTTTTCCTGAGAATATACCATGTAGTTGGAAAATGTTTTTGGCGGCTGTCCAGGAGAGGAGGTGCTGAAGGACCAGTTCTTCATCTTCCTGATAATTTCCGAGACGGTCCCTCGGCCAAGATTTCTCAATGATGGCTGAGATAAGATTCCCAAACTTCCAGTTAATCTTGAACCTCTCAAAGAGTTTTCCTTCAGATTTGTTCTGTAAATAGTACAAGGCAGAAAAGTATAAAGTAGAAAACAGTCATAAAAAAATACTTTTAAAGAAAAGCAAATCATCTGTTACTTCACATATATGAAGTGTGTGAAGGAACAAAAGCAAACAGAGAACTTAAAAATAAGACCATCATTGTTATAAGCTATGTTATTGAAATGTGTGATATATACAAACATTATAAAAGTCTTCATACCTGGCACAAAGATGTAACAGCATCAAGAGCACATTTCTCAATACTAGCAGCAACATGTGGTCGGGTCACACGGAGTTCCTCGATGTTCGTGCAGTAAAACTCAATTTGATCCAGAGGACTTTCCTAAAACCAAACCAACGCATTAAAATGGTTAAATATCCAACAGTTTAAACAAAAACAAATTTATAGGGTTTAGAAAAAGGAGCACTACATACCTTTTTGTACTTGCCCTCAAAGTCAGTTATGAATGTCTGCCTCCATTTTTTAGTGCAATCTTCATCTTCAAAGTGGATGGAGATTATGTTGTTCCACAACTGTAAAACACAACCAACAGAAGAACATTACCTATGTACATATATATATATTTATATACTTTGTGCTTGATGTACAAAGAACAAGCAAGCTGCTCACTTCAATCTCTGCTGTGGCCCCAACTTGATAAAAGGATGTCAGGCCCCTGCTGAACAAACCCTGTCTGAAGGACCGATTAATCCAGTCTCTCATGATGCCCAACGCCTCAAAGATCAAATCTTGACTCTCCTACATAAAAAGTTATTGGCACAATATTTAAGATTAGAAAGACTTCATTCTGTCTGGAATGCAGCTTACCTTATAGGTTCACATCACATACCTGTTGCTTATTACAGTGAACAAAGTCTGACACTGATGCAACCAGATTCATACAGGCTACGGGAATATCAGGGTAGTTTTGGGAATATGATGCTGGTTTGACTCCTCTGCAGAGCTTCTCCAACAGTTTTACTGCTGTTGCTAGGCACCCTTTCCTGTAAGCCTCGGTAAAATGACTGGAAAAAGCACAGAATAGAGGATTACGGCATCACTTTTTATCAAATGTTACATTACACGTAAAAACTGGCTTTTTGATCTGACTCAGTTGAAAACCGACTTAATTTATAAAAGCAAATCACCGGTATTTTTTCTCGATGAGATGTCCTTGGATGTGTGAAAGAATTTCAGTTACTGTCTGTAAAACAGAAATCCAGATCATACATTAATTTACTGAGACATACTATAACCCCAAACTATGTTTTTTTTTTTTTTTTTGCTTTCACTTTACCTGGAAGTTACTCTGGGTAATATCCTGAGGAACTTTGTTGGTGAAAACATGAAGTATGTCCAAAAGCTCAGTGTTTAAGTTGATGACACACTCCATGAGTCCATCAAATGGCATCAAGTACAAGCAGGATCGCACTAAAAGTGCATCTACTTCCATCAGGTGACTTTGGCTTTTAATTGCATTCAGCAGTGCCCTAAAAACAGAAGAGTTGGTAAATATATGCATGGCGATGTCCATTCATGTCCAAATTCATGACCTGGAAGATATTTGAATGATCAGTTCTTCAGCAAAGGCAAGGGGGGCTCTTACCTCCTGTCTTGACTGAACATGTATGATGAAGCATCTATTTCAAGGCCTTGCAGGCCTGCCCAGGACGAATTATACTTCAAGTTTCCAGAAGCTGGCATTTCAAAGGGCTTTATGGTGCCTTTGAGGAGGTGGAGAAGTGGAAGTACCAGAATCCATTTGGGCATTGTGTATTTTTTCATCGTATTTATCAGAAACACCAACCTTTCTGTCAAACTACAACAAAGAAAATTTTCTAAGCATCTTAGCAGAAAATTGTCCTTTATATTTAATATATATACACATAAAATCATCTTAAATATGATTGGGGAAAAATTGAAGCAAAAAGGAGTAAAGAGCCTTTGGTTACTCTGTAGTCAGTAGACTGACTGTTGTGCACATTACTGGTATGATTACAGGATTGTTAAAATATTAGATACGTACTTTTTAAAAATGGCAACATCCTGTGAAAACTCTGTCCAGTACTGGAGGAAGTCGTCTTTGTCTTTTTTGGGTAAACACAGCTCAGCACAAAGTCGATGTAGCTCACCATTATCCATACTTAATTGATATTGTCTCCATACACAAAGCATGATCACAGCCGCTCTCAAGGGATCCTGAATGTAGAGCATCTTTCCGTCTCTGTCTTTCAGCAACTGAGGAATCACCTTCGTCAACATGAATTCCTTTAGCATCCTTCTCACCTAGGAAAGTATATCAAAAAAAAGAGTTGAGATGCCACACCAGGGTGCATCGGAAATTATACACAAAGAGTGTGAACTTACATCATCTTGCCCATACTCCAAGGAGTGCCATTTCTTTTGTTTTTCTTCATACACAAAAGGATCCCCATAAACTTCAAAGAACTGCCTTAGCTGTATTAAAAAGCTTCTTAAATTAACTTCAGACCAGCTCTTGAGAAGATCAAATATGCTCTCCAGCATTATATTGCCTGCAATCTCTTTGCCTTGAATCAGATTCTTTCTTTGGTCAGACCAGATCATTTCTTTCAAGGTTTTCAACACATTCTTTGATGGCTCTGCACAGATGATGTCATCATATTGATGCCAGTCCCCTTTACAAAAGAGATACAACATAAATTTAACTGTGAAACAGAAACGCATCATCATATAATTATCAGATGCAATTAGTTATTACAGTGGGCTGAGTCAAGGTTACCTTACCGCTGTCATTGAGGAGGTGTTCCTTCACAAACAAACATCTGTTGGTCGGGTGCTTTGAAGAATCTTGTTTGTATATGTACTCAAAGTCATATTTTCTCTTTTTGTTGTTATAGACAATATATTTGTATGGTATCGACACAGACTGAGCTTCTTTTTTGATTGTTGGCAGACATCCCTCCACCAGAAAACCATGTTCTCCAAGATCCCTGTGTGAAAAGGAAAGCAATTTCAAATATGCTTGGAGTTAAACCAGTCACATAGGAGATTAGGAGAAGCTAAGTTATCTATGTAAAAATCATCTCCATCTTTTCCTCCACAACTGGAGAAGAAGCTTAATCTCAAGTTTGGAATTTTAGATTTGGTTAAAGCAAAAGCAAGCGATTGGTAAAGAAAGTATATATTCTGTAGCTACATATAAGTTTGTCTATGACTGTGTGGTAAAAAGTGTAAGTTTTAGAAACCAGCAAAAAATCCAAGAAAACTTTAAACCTGTTTTTTTTGGTTTTGTTTTTTTTTCCAAGTAAAAACTAGGTTTTGGATGAATATTTTTGTAATGTAGCACTGTTTACTGTGCTTATACATTAAGTCACTGCCTGAGCTCAACTGACATTTAAATCAAAAATAAGTACCTGGATACATTAAGCTCAACCAGGTCTTCTTTCCATGTCCCAATAGGGGATCCAGCTCTGATAAAGATACGGTCTTCATCTGGATTAAATTTGAAATCCTTTGACAAAACCGCATGGAAGTAAATTGTGAGTCTGTCTCGTGCAGCAATGTTCTGGTTCCTGGTTGGCCTACAAGGAAATAGAGAGAGAGCAAATGTTAATACTGAGACATGAAACTGGGGGTGTGGCGCTTTCTTTAACACTGACTATGGTAACTATGGTAACTATCTGAACCATATGTACACTTGATCTTAGTTGTCTATAATTACCTGTCTAAAGTTTTTGTTCACACTGACTCTAATGAAGAATGTTACAATATTAGTTTTTTTGCACTATTAAAAGTTGAAAATGTAACATTGCGCTCCAGTCCCCTTCCTTTATGTGAAAATAATCTGGCAACTTTGATCCAAAGTAAATGTGTAAAACCATCTGAGAAAATCACCTTTTGGGTGGCGGCTCAGCTGGGGTGCTGGATTCTTTGTCATCCTTGCTGTCATCTTTACTTTCTTTGTCAGCATCTGAGGTTTGTGCTGCGGTCGACTTCTGCATGTCACCAGACTGCTGAACCACCATATTCTCCACCGTCCTGTCTGGGTCCACACTGGAGCCTTTGCTGGCAGTCTGTACAAATAGTATTAAAAATACACTTTCAAATCTGTGTGCTTAAAGATGAAATGACAGCTTTTGTTTGTCAATAGCGATTACTTTTCAAACACTTAGTCAGCATTACCTTTGATTGTGTTTGTTCAGTTACAGCAGTTGTCTTCTGTTTCTGCTCCTGCTGATCCTTTCCCTTCTGTCTGGTTTGTCCTGTCTGTTTTGCATTTGGATCCACATTGGCATTCTGGTCTAGCGTAGGTTGTTTCGTGGCATCTGTCTCTTTCTTGTCCTTTAGGTTTTTCTTGTTAGACTTTTGGTCTTTATTGTTTGTGGCCTTTGTCCCTTTGCCTACATCTGACTGAGCAGTCTTACTCCTGTTTTCCTCTGGAGTGGGCTGTTCTGTCGGAGTGTCAGTCGATGCTGTCTTGAGCATCTGATCCTCAGCTAATTTCGGTGGATTTCTTTCTCCCTCATCAGGGTTACCTGGAGCTTCCTCAGAGCTTCTCTCCTCCACTGTGGCTGGGGTTGTTTCACTCTGAATGACTTGAGTGTCTTCAGGCGGTGCAGCAGGAGTGTTTGATGCTACAGAACTCGGCTGGCTCTCTAAAGATTCGACTGCATCTTGGAAGGAGTCTGGTGTTTCATCCATTGCATTATCTGAGCTCTCACTGTCTGAAGAGTCATCCTTGGTCTTTCGGTCTCCCGGGGACATTTCAGACAAGCTTTGATCATGGTCTGCTGATGAGGTGCCATCTTTTTTCTTTTTATTCTTCCTCCTCTTTTTTTTCTACAATGACCAGAGGATCAGTTTTACAAACTAGCTTACTACCAGTATTGACTTTAAATTCAGGCTGTGTGAAACCGTGCCATAGTCTTAATCTAATATCTAAAAGATAATCAGCATATTACCATTTTAGATTTCTAAAGATCTTAACAACCTCGGCCAAAGCTATTCCAGAGTATGCAAGTATCTGATAATTAGCATAAAATTATTGAAAATGTAGGACTTAAGCATGTCTATGTCTTTTGTTTTTAAAGTATAAGTCTGTTTTCAACTGAAGTCATCGTCAAGATGACTCTACTGTCTCAAAGTGCTATTTGCTGAACATGTTAACATACTAGAGGTAGAACAAACTTTGAGAAACCTTTAAGGGCATTTAAAATTAACTGACCAAAGTTCACATAAGTTGGCAGCTGCTGACTTTTGCTAAACGACTACAACCCTCTGCACAGAGAAAAACTACAGTGCAGCAATGACAAACAGAAGTGAGATGTTTAAAAGTTACCCCAACATTAAAATATATTTCCGTAAGAACTGAGAGATCAGAGATCATGAAGTTTCAGGATGAAGCTCTCCAGGCTAAAAACTGTGAAGTGAGGCGACAAAGTGACAATTACACTCACCCTCTTCTTTGGGTTGCTGATGGACTCATCGATCGGCCGTTTGGGGGATTTATTGGATTCATTGTTGTCCACAGGCGGGGCGTTTTCCTCTGTCGTTGATTTCTCAGCCGTGCCTTCCGAGTTTGTTATCAAGGATTTGGGCTGATCTTTGTATTTGGATTAAAAATATGTGGTTAACAAATCAGACTCCAGAGTCCAGAGATGTGTGTGAAAACCACAGTGACTATTAAAATAAATGACAACAACGCAGCCTTTCATGCTCTGGGAGTTATCAACAGTAGTGCAAGCATCACCTTAGGAGAATTTGCATTCCAAACAAAACCAAATCAGGTCATGGTGCATAGATTTAAAGGCCGCAAAAAAGCTTGAAGTGTAAATATTTTTCATAGAAATTTCAAAATTTATAAATAAAATCAGAAGATAAGCATTCATATGATATCACCAGGGACACATCTAGGACTTTTATTTATATTCTCTGGTTTAACTATCAGCTACAAACAAAACACCTAAGTTTGAACTTTATGTCATCTTTGCTATGTTGTTTGTTTATTCTGAACCTTTACTAAAGGCT
>JAQFJA010000009.1:10911229-10923719 GCA_029874485.1 Naso brachycentron | reverse complement strand
CCTTTACTAAAGGCTACACAAGTGTGTACAGATAATGCACAGATGCTGCCACCTAGAGGTAAGAGAATAACACTAACACTTAATGACTATTTGATTATTTTTATGACATGCACTTTGTAATGGTTTCTTTGTAAGAGCTATAAGTAATGTGATGCCGGCTTAAGTTATAAGTCATGACATACAGAACAAAAGCTTTTGAACAATTTAACAGTCTTACATTACATGTTAGGGGTTGGTACGTCTATAACTTGTTGAGAAACTGACAATTTATTATATTTGGACAGCTTTATGTACATATTTAAAAAAAACTGGGGCAAGTGATAGTGTAGTTCCACCCAAATAACATACACTGGAGCCTCTGTGGCGAAAGGGTTCATTATTTAATGCAACAAAATAAACTTTGTCATCTAAATCATGTAGTGGATGCTGTAATAACACACAAAAGAACATTTTCTACATTGTGTGCAACTCTTTAATCACATCCACCAAGTCAAAGAAATGGTATTAAACCAAATGTATAAATGAATTTACTTACCCTGTGTGTTTGCAGGTTGGGCAGACAGCTTTAAGCCACATTCGCTGCAGAACTTGGCATTCTTCTCCAAAATTTCATGGTCACAACTTGGGCATTTCATCTTTACACTTCACTGTTCTCTGCAAATGGAAGAAACTGGTTAGACAGACTGTGCATTAATAAGGTCCCACCCTGTCGCAGAATCCTTTCACTTTCAATTCTGCCAGTTGAGGCCTCATGAGACGGAGCTCAGCTGCCAAACAACCGCCAAACCAAAGCTGGTTTCAGCTGGACTTTGAACTGTCCGACTTAACAAACTGACAAACATAGCGTGAAGTTACTGAAATAACAAAATAAACTGGGAACCACTGACAGCACGCCCACCTTCAGTCCCGCTAACGAACATCCAATAACAAACTCACTTCAGCCAAAGAGAAAAAAAAATAAGAGGTCTCACTGCGCACGAGAACAGAGAAAAGTCCTCAAAACATGAGAGAGAAGAGATAATACTGATCAAAACTAGCTAAAAGAAAGGAAAAAAATGTCTTTTTTGCTGAAAATATAAAATTTTTAAACTGGCTTTTGGTATTTCTATAATGACCAACACAAGTTGCTTCACCAAACTACCTCGGGTGCAGAGGACAATTTAGAAAGTATGTTTTTTAAGACAGGACCTTATTTTTTTGCTACTTCCTGACTTTGCAGTTACCGCTAGTATGCGAACCCCTGCAAACCCTTAAAATACACATGACGTAATATATCATTGCATTATAAAAATGTTGAATCATACAATTTCTAACATGAGTTAAAAACTATGACGTGTAAACACTTTGCTCGGGTGTTTTGATGTCTAAACTTGCATAAACCCCACGAAACATAAGTTAGGCAGACAGCAGTGTCGTGATTTAGTACTAAAGGGAGTGAATCCTCTTATCAATGATAATATCTTTGGCAGCAACGTTCAACCAATCACAAATTCGCTGCGTAAAGCCATGTGTTACGTCACTGCAGACTAACCGAATTTGACAACAGGAAAACACAGAGCTAACTCCACGCAGTATTTGCCGTTTATGTCGCTGTATGCACTAAACATTTATTAGCTGCAGTTGCGGCAAAATAAATAAATGTCCTGGCTACATGTTAGCAGTGAGTTAGCTAACATGCTCACTCGTATATATGGTTGACCCGAGCTGCGTATGTTAGCTAACAACTGTGCTCCTGAGTCACTTCGCATTTACAATAGAGACTATGAAATGCCCAGGTGCAACTCAAATACATGTGTCAACTTAATTACATTAACGCCTGTTTTAATAAAGATGTACCGTGACAGCGACGTCTGATAGCTACGTTACTTCGGCTAATAGGGTTCGTTTATTTATTCCCACTTTCCATAATGTAAGGTTCGACGCTGTCACCCACAGTTTTCCACATGACAGTGACGTTAACAACCGTTTGCAGACCTACCTGGGCTGCTCGCGACCTTCTCTTCTGCTTTACAAAAGGAAATGCCCAGAAATCATGTCTGCTGAGCCCGCGATGTGCCACCGGCAGAGCGTCACATGCTATCAGCTCATTTCCGTGTGTCTCCGAAAGTTTCGTTTTGCCAGAAATGGGCGTCAGCAACGTTAAATTTGTTAAACGTCACTTTCCAAATGACTGTTTGCACGTCGGAGGAAGCCAAGTTTCCATGCACAAGTGTGCAAAGTCGTTACTTGGGACCCTCAGTAGACTCCAAAGTGCCTTATCAGCTTCCACTAAAGATGCGCACTAATAATAATAATAATAATACTGCTAATAATAATAATAATGATGATAATAATAATAATGGGTGATTTTGCATTTGTAGTTTTTATCAGACTTATTTTTTCTTTCTTTTCCATGCTTTCAGGCTGTGAAGAAAACATTAAACTGCATAGTTTTACATCTAAAGGTCTGAGGAGAAACACAGAAAATAACTTAAATATTGTAAAGTCATATTGTCCCTGAGTTATATGGCGTCAAAGCCCTCTGGCCCTCAGGTGACTGTGTCTACTTATGGCAGTATTTTACTTTCTTTTTGACTTTGAGCAAGGGGAAACTCAAATGTTTGTCTCACAGGTGCAGTTCTGGAAATTCTCAAATGAAGAAAGCAGATTTCTCCCCCGAACAGTTCCTATGTGATGCTGCTTTATAAGCACTGAGTTTGGGTCCATCAGTACGACAAAGAACTGTCCTTAAGCATCTTTGTAGCTCGTGCATAATGTTATTTCTGTACTAATATTGCACTGTGAATTCTCCGGAAAGTGGAACAAGCTCATCCTGCAGATGTTTGTTACTTTACAGTCTGTCAGATCCCCTTTTATCCCTTCGTGAGCTGCACCTCTCTGCTGCACTTCAGCAGAGTTTAATGTCATCAGGCCTCTGATACTGAGAGTCATGACTTTGATACGCCTACATGACACCCACTCATACACTGAGGAGAAATGTGTGATGCACAGGGTTGGAGAGTAACGAGTTACTAGTAATGAAATTACTTAATTCAATTATAAAACCAAGGTAATCAGAATCTGCTACAGTTACTCAGAAAAGATGTGTAAGTAAATTACAGTTACTTCTGAAAATGTTAATGATTACAAAGGGGGTTACATCTGAATGTTTCCTGTAAAAATCTTAGGCTTTATGTTGATTAATATTCATTTTGTTGCTTTGTATGTTTTGATGTGCACAATATCTTCTTTTGCCATTTCCAGTCAAGGCAGTTAATAAAGTCTGATGCTATTCTGTTTGAATTCGCAGCACCCACATCTATCACTGCCTGGTTTAAACATTTGAAAATGGCTAATAGATGAAAACATTTGTTAGAAATTTAGAAAAGTAATCAAGAAGTAATCAAATGTAGTAAGTTACATTACTGTGATAAAGTAATTGAAATAGTTGCATTAATTAATACATTTTAAATAGGGCAAACAGTAATCTGTAACCTATTACATTTCAAACATAACCCTCTCAACCCTGGTGATGTATGAGCTGGAGCAAGTGGGGCTCAACACTAACTTCTCCAAGGATGTTATTCTCCCGACTTGTCAGCAGAGGGCAGAATAAGCTAGAATTAAATCAAGTTCGGGTAACAATGTTCCATTAAGTGCACAGATTTCACACAGGGACACTGTGCCATCATATTGAAAGTCATCTTGCTAAAACACCCAAGATTGGTGTTTCAGCTTCATTTTGTGCAGGTGCATCACCATGGTAATGTGCACTGCACTCCCACATCAGGACTGCGTTATATTCAGGCTGCCCGATCCAAAGCTGAAACCTGCATGCAGCTTGGTGAAAAATTAAAGTCAGAGTTGTGACCTTAAAAGTCATTTTACAAAACATGCACTGAAAATCATGCATGCAAAGTTAATAAAATATCAATAAAACTATAAGACAAGCTGTTTGAAGGGTTGTTAATTAACTCAAAGCAGTATACAAGAACCGTGACAAAGCCATTCTGTCCTTCAGGCTTCAAAAAGTTTGCATTGTGTGGCAGGTATGTTTCTAATGATGAATGTTTGAACATTAAATGTGCAAGTGAATCATTTCATCCATCACTGAAGCCATCAGTGACAACCAGGCAGCTTGCAGATGTGTTTTTAACGCTGTGACAGAAAGTTGTGAGTGAATTTGCTTAACTTTTACTTTAAGTGCAGTTTTCCTCTGAAAAACAGAAACATTTATTTTTACTGTTTTTCCATAATGTCTCTGGTTTGTTTTGAATTTGCTTATATAATACTTGCAACCTCATATAAAAATATAGTAATTTCTTTCACATAATTTACACCATTTTACAGCCTTGCTGCAATTGTCTGCACCCATGGTAAGTGGATATAATGTTTGTGAGCCACTGTTGGGGAGCTCAGGAACTAAAGACTGCAGAATGCCAATTAACTTCACACCGAGCCACAGCCAAAAAACAAGAGCATCTCGATTTTTTTTTTCTTCTTTTTTAAACTCTTGCATTAGAAAGTAACATAACAGTCATTTGGCACATATTTGATGGAGAGGCATAATGAAAGAATATGATAACATGCATTAAAATCACATTCGGCTCAATGAGAGGTTTAGATGTTTATTTGATTTTTATAAGAAGGCTACTTTGGTTGCCAGCAGACCTCATCCTGTAGGGAGGAAGACAGACTAATGGAAGGTATCATCCGAGATGTGTCAGTAGGGTCTCAGCTTCAAAGTGTTCAAGCACAGAGCGAATATTACAGCCAGCACTGCCACTGCAGAAAAGATGCAGGTTTTGAAAAGAAGCAGGTTGCTCTGTTTGGGACTCTGTGTTTTCTTGTCACAAGCAGCCTTACTTATAAACATGATGATATGAAAATGTAAAATACACCCTAAAAGAACACACGATGTCTTCACAGCTATAAGTGCCAAACAGCTCATGTTCATTGACTCTATGTACATGAAGAGTTTTCCCATTAATTTCTGAAAAGGGAAAAAACAAACAAACATATTTATACTTAAAGCTGCATTACACAAACCGTCACTGATGCAACACATGCGTTTTTCTTAAGCTTTACCTCCACACTGCACCGTAAGTCTCATCTTCATCATCATGATTGGAGTCCATCTCCTGCTCCCTGCAGGTGACACAGTTACTGAATATCTCATGCAAATAAAATAAAATATTTAAGCGACTGTAAATAAAATGAAATAAATCTCACATGTTTGACTTTCCCTTGGTGTTAAAGTCAATGGCTGCATAGATTAGCTCTGAAGTTGCTCCCTCACACTGATTTCCCTCTTGTGATTGGTTGTTGCGAGAAAACGGCAAGTTGACGTAAGTGGCATCTGCACTCTGAAAATAATAACATATGGCAAATTAGTGCAAGGTAAGTTTTTTTATGTAGCACTATACGGACACAAGCAATTTTAAGTGCTTTACCGTGTCATAGAAACACATTAAAAATAAGACATTAAAAAACATTAACAATGCATTTGAATGTTTTTAAATAAATATCAATTAAAAGAAAATGCATGTAAAAGCAAGTTTAGATCCTAAACAATTCTGGATTTTTATAGGAAGTTGTTTATCCAACTTTATCCATTGCATGGTCACAGTAAATTGTGGCATTTAAAGTCCTGATTTAAATGAGCTAACAGTGTTAGCAGCAGCTAGGTGCATGTCAGTGTAATAGTGCAGTAGGATGATGGTTAAACTTGCTTCAAATAAACTGTTTAACACGTTTATGGACAGCCCTTGGTTAAGTTAGAATCTTAAAGGTAGATTCAGTAGCATTTTCCTAAAAAACAAAATATAACATTGTACTATACGGACTTATATTCGGCTTGGTCATCACATAAGGGCCCCTAGACATGTGTGGTGTTGACTGTATCTGCAGAGCGTCTGCCCTCGGCCTGTATTTTAATGTTTTGGTTTAGTCGGGACATTTCTGGTTGGGGAGTGGGTGCGTTTCCCCAGCAAATGACACCGGCTGTAAGCTTGTTCCTGCTTGCTACATTATCAACTTTTCCATTCTTATGTAGCTTGCTGTGTAGGAACGAGCAGCATTCATACACGCTACGAAACTTCTGGCGACATTAAGCTCGGGAGGAGGGGCCCAATTTGAACGTTGTGTTTGCAAGCCGCAGTGAACAATGCTACTAAGTCTGTCTTTAAGCTGTAGTGTGCTGCATACAGTTCACACAATGTCACTCATCTTTAATCCATGCACAAAGTCAGAAACACATTAGAACCATAAAAAACTTTAAAAATTCAACATAATGATTCTGTCACCTGAGTGTTCTCCTCACAGTCGGCCATTGCTGCTCTTTTTTTGTTTAGTCTGGAACACATAAGTAGGCTTCAGAGAATCATCACATGTTTAATGCAAATAAGATGTTTCGTAATAGTTTTCATTTACCTCCAGATGGCAACAAGAGTGGTCACAATCAGAAGCACAACAACAGTTACAACGATGAGCACATTTCTGTTAACTGTTGGCAAATATTCTGTGTAGGAAAAGCACTGTGTTAGCTTTGAGAGAGCGCAAGAGTAAAGTCTTCAAAAATAAAAAATGCTGGGACAAACCACTGATTTTTTTTTTAACAATTCTTTCGTCCTGCAGGGCACTAGTGGATGCCCTACATGTCAGAGAGGAGTCTCGTAATAAGAAAGCACGTAAATCAACTTACGTTTAATCTTCAAACTACAGTACCAACTTCTTCAAACGCATTATTATGCTTCAATAACCCACTAAACAATTAGTA
The DNA here is from genome assembly GCA_029874485.1 of Naso brachycentron. Lineage (NCBI taxonomy): Eukaryota > Metazoa > Chordata > Actinopteri > Acanthuriformes > Acanthuridae > Naso > Naso brachycentron. The sequence goes on along the minus strand of JAQFJA010000009.1, from coordinate 10,916,962 downwards.
ACATTAACAATTTAACCTACTTACGTTTAATTGTCACAGACACAACAGAGGAGTTTTGACTTCCGTGTTTGTTTGTGGCTCTGCAGAAATACTGGCCTCCATCACTGGGGAAGAACACACGCTGATGTCCAACATCATCATCATCATCACCATCATTTCTTTTAAACCAGGTGTAGTTCTCCACTGGGGGGTTTCCAAGGCTGCTGCAGATCAGTGTGGCCTCCGTCGAGGGTCTGACGAACACTGATGTGTTCTTTGGGCCGTCTGAAAGCAAAGTGGGGCTGCTAACTGTCAGAGAAATCATGTTGCAAACTCTCAGATTCATTATTCTGTGAAGTGAGCATCTTCTCACCCATACTTACATTCAACATCAATATTTATGACTTCTGAAGTTGTTCCTGTGTGTGTTTTTAGAGAGCAAGTGTAGTTTCCTGAGTTTGTGGAGGAAACGTTGCTTAAAATAAGTTCAGGTCCTTCGTTTATGAGTTCTCCGTTCTTAAACCAGGAGAAAGTAGATGAAAGGCGATCGGCATCACAGCTGTTTATGCAGGTCAGATTCACAGAGTCGCCTTCCTTTGTTGGTTTGCTCCCGTTAGATTTTGCCAGCAAATCTAGAAAATAAAATTACTGCTTAGTTTCACACTTTGCAGCTTAAAGTGCAGAGAAGATTCAAAACTATAGCTGTCTTTGTAAAAGAAAACTTACCAACAATCTTTAATTGTATACCCTCTGCACCAGTGAATTTGCCATTTATGCCATTTGTAACAAATCTGAAGGCATATTTTCCTGCATCATTATGCCCCACTTGATGTATTTTCAAAGAACAATTTAGATTTTTGTCGCCCATATACTGAAGTCTTGAGGAACTATTTAACCCCTCGCTGTCTAATATGAAAGGACCGTCATAAATATTAAATCTTTCATGACCCCACATGACTCTGCTCACTTTCAACTTTGTAGGATAGGAAAACGAACAAGGAATGCAGACAGACGAGCCTTTCACTGCACAGATATGATGTTTTGGATATTCCACTTTCCATTCACTGCAAAAAGCACCTGAAACAAATAAAAAGATGCATAAATTGTTTGATCCTTTTAATGTTACCTTAAAAAAGATTTAAATGTTGTACTTACCAGACAGAAGCAGCAGGCTCAGTGTCCATATCAGGTTTCTGTGTCGAACACACATGCTGATACTCTTTAGTTATCACAAACCTCCTACTTGATTTTAAAGCCAAAATGCTTTAAAGCGTGATAAAGTGTTTTCTATTCAAAACGTAAAGTAGGTATATTTCCTCTGTTCCTCCACTTAGTGAAGCTTTTGCTAGAATAAAGTCTTGGATGGTTCTCGCCCTTGAAATCTGGTCACACTCACCACAGTGTCAGTGCAAAGCTTAAATTTGAACCTGGTGGTTTTTACAATGAAACCGTGCCATGCACAGAGGAAATATGTCACACGCAAACGTTCTTCCTTTCTTGTGGTCGAAGTACAGATGGAGGTGCAGCAGAGACGGTGGGTTTTTGTGAACAACAATTAGACACTATTAAGCAAGTGCTACTCTGTGTGAAGTATTGACTGCGCTCAATTGCAACTCTTGTTTATGATTTATTCATTTGAAATTGAGTAAGTTGGTTGTCAAATGCCAAATTGTTCTATCAGCATACAGGGGCTTAACAATATGCAAAAAAAAAAAATGACATGTAAAATCATGGTCACATTTTATTTTGATAGTCATCAGTAGGTATTCAGTCACATGTCAAAAATGTGCCAGCTATTATTCACCAAAAGTAATTGTTGACTGTCAACGTGTTTTGTTGCAACAAGGTTATTAACCAATATTCAACTAACTATCTGAGTCAGTACCTTCTATCAACTTTTGTCAGTTGAAAGTCAACAGTGTGGTGTCAACATATGATCAAGAGCATGATACAAATCTGTGACTATTAACAGACTATTGGTAGGCATTTGTCATTTAGTATTTGTAAAAATGTGTTAGAACTATCCAATTAAAGTGAAAAACAGCTGAGAACAGTAAAAAGTCCATAACTATTAACAGAACACATTAGGCTGTGTTAGGGCAGGTTGTGTTAGGTTAGGTTAAGGCACAAAGATGACTTGGTTAGGGTTAGGAAAAGACATCGGAGGGGCGTGTCTTGTACTGAAGTGAGGTGGTTTGTGATAATATGTTGTCTGATTCTTCAGCTGGACCCTTCTCAAATCTGTACACCACTTGAAATGCACCTTATAGTCAACTGGCAGTTTGCTGAATGTATGTTACTAAGAGTGTTGTTGAATATTAACTAACACTGTGATGACATGCAACTAAGTGTCAAATGCAGACTATCAAAATAAGGTGCTACCAAAATCATAATCAGTTTGAGCATTTCATTTTCACTGAATAATAAACATGTTCCCTCGTATCTAGAAAATATGTTTTTGTTTGTTTGTTTGTTTGTTTTCTTTCTTTTTTTGTTGCAGCCTTTTGTGGCTGCAGAGGGAGCTGTGCAATTTTTTTTTTCAATGCCTCAAGTGATGTCACATGAGTCAGCATCAGCTGGGGAGAAGACAAACCTGATGGTTTGGAGTTTTAAAAAAAAGTGAGATTACCATATTTATGCAGCAAGCTTTATTCCTCTGCTTGAGGCTACGTTAGCCGCTACTAGCATAGCATACCTGATTGGTGGTAAGTTAGCTCAATGCAGGCGCCAAGTTTGACAAGAAGATGTGTAAAACAAAAAGGGGTAATTGCTGGTTCTGCTGTATTAATTTTGATATTTCTTTTTTCAAACTGTTCCTCGTGAGTGTGACATTATACTGAATTAGCAATGCCGAATCTGTGCAATTTTATTTTCTAAAGGCAGAATAGCAATAACAAATAAAAGTCACCTCAATCTCCTGGTATATTTTGTTGAAGAGCATTAAAGGTTTTAAGCATCGTGCAGTTTTTGCAATTAAGACTTGCAAAGCATGACTCTGGTGCATATTATTTTACGTGTATACATCAGTGTTTGGTAGACTTGGTGAGTTTCTCCTCTTTGGAATTTTGACACACTGTTGCACTTGACCAGCTGTGAGAAATTTTGTTGTAATGTTTCACTGCACAAGGTTGTTGTTTGACATCCATTCTCCAGTAGGCTTTAACGGTTTATTTCACCCAACAGTTGTCAATGTATTTCTTTCTTGCACGTATTTCAGTTTCACAAGCAGTTCAAACCTGTTGCAGTTTACAGAAGTGTAGGTTTATGGTTGGGAGGATAATTTTAGAAAACCCCTGAGATGCTCAGGAACCAAAGGCTACAGAAAGCTAATAAACTTTGATGGTGGCAAAACCACAAAACAGAAGTGTTTGTGATTTGAAAACACTGAGCACCGGAAAGCCATTTAACAGCCAGTGGGTGCATGCACATACACACCAGAGGCATGGTTAATAAATGCAAAAATCTGCAATAAAACACAAATATTTAACTTTTTTCTCACTATAATTAAAGTTCAAGACATATTTTAGCATTTGAAATTATTTTGGTGCCATGCAGAGTTGAACAGAGGGAAGAAGAGTCGAGAAAATGAGACACCTGACAGGCATGTTTAGCTAAATTTCCCATGAGATTATTTTCATTCCAAAATGTGCATCATTTTTGTGATTCTTGGCTGAATCTTTTCTTTAGAGTTACAGTTGTTTGTGGTTTTTGATATCTCCATGTTTACTTATTGACAGGTTTATAAAAATTTATTTTTACCTTAATGCATGTGCAGTATATTCTAGGGGTTTATGGGACAATAAAAACAAAAAGTCAGAAACCGTACATCCATATAACATAATGCCTGTACACCTAATTCTGCAAAGCACCATGTGTCTGTTGCTGGATGCATGAAGGGTTCATCAGCTGGCTCCTGCAAAAGAGAATGAAAACGTTTTCACATAAGCTGACTGAGGCAAATATTAAATTGTGATTGAATGCATAAGGTTTTCCTGAGCTTTACCTGCACACTGTGCTGTAAATCACCTCTTCATCGTCACTGTAGCTCATACGCCGCTCCCTGCGGATGATACAATCAGTGCATGTGACTCCAATGCAACAATGTGACAAAAACAGATAATAATTGTAAAAACTTCTCACGTGTTTGTATTTCTTTTCTTGCTGAAGTCAATAGCTGCATAGACGAGTTCTGTTGCTCCTCCCTCCGGCTGATTCCCCTCCCGTGATTGGTTATTGTCACGGGTGAGCCAGTTGGCATGATCTGTGCTCTGCACACAATCATAAAGAAGTGACACAGGATTAATTGGTACAGAACAACATCCTCTTACATCTGCCTTTACATTTCTAGTTCAAGCTGCTGCATGACTTTTCTTCCCACACAACAAAAACAACCTCTGTGTTTCCTTTAATCTGATGCTGATTTTGACTCTGTTATTTGGCAGAAACACAGGAAGTGGGTTTGTCTTGCCTTTCATTCTCCAATAATCACAGCCTCTACTGTTAAATAGGCCAGAGTGTACTGTATTATAATGTACGGCACAAAAAAGTCAGACTACAGTACAGCATGAAGGAGTGACAGAAACAGCAGAGCCACCTGTATGTCCTCGTCACCATCTGTCTTTAAAGCCCACTTCCCCTTTCTGTTGAGTCTGAAACAGATGAACAGAATCATTGTTGTTACATGCACTCACGATATGCAGTACATCAGTATGACTGAGGCTTTCTGTCCGTAGTGTCTTTTGAAGAGCGTGTTCACATGACTAACGCTGAGAATTCATGTCTGTATTTGCTTGCATGTGTTTGTTTTATAAGAGTGCACATGTGATTTCCTGCTCTTCAGTAACAAAGGAGGAGATCTCCTCCTTCACACAGGCTTCACCTCACTGGGATTAACCTCAGCCATAATGAGCCTGCACTCACTGTATAAAAGGGCAACAGCTGCCCTTTTCCTTATCTGTTTCTTTGACAGCAACAGATAATGTGAACCCTTTCATTCATTCAACCTGCATTTTTATCTTGAGAAATCATTCAGGGCACGGCCTCATTTTAAATGATTGGAGAGCAAAGTTAAAACTCAATAAACTCACAGAAATATTTAACGATAAAGCAAACGAGAGATAACAGCACAGAACAGTGTAAAATACATTCAAATAGTAGTTCGCAGTCATGGTTTTGAATTGACCTAAGGCTACAACTGTGTAAAGTTTTAATGTTTGTTGTATAATGGTAAAAATTAAAAGCAGTTTTTCCAAATCCCATGCTCGCACGTGGGATGTAAAGCACTGATCAGTCACTTGAACGCCTCACAAATAATGACTAAAAGACCGATTGTAGTTTACTGACAAACGTGTCAATGTGAAATTTAAACAACAACAACAATTTAGTTTTTTCATCCATTTAGACACCAAGAAATTGATACTTTTAGACCCTCTCAATACTTTCAGAGTTTAAATATGCAGACAGTTTTTAGACTTTTTAGATGTGGAATATGTCACAATGCTGTCAAATTAACATCGAGAGGCTAGAGTCTGTAAGGAGCTTTAAATGTAGCTTACCTCCTGATGGCGAAAACAGCAGAGATAGCGATCAAAAGAACAGCAACAGCAGACAGGATGTGCACGATCCTGCCAAATGTACTCCAAATGTGCTCCTTCTCTAAATATGCTGTGAAACAAAGGCAGTGAGAGCTCTGAGGGCCACTCAGTAAATCTTTAAACATGTGACACAATGCTATTTAAAAAAAAAAAAAAAAAA
>JAQFJA010000009.1:10846470-10864763 GCA_029874485.1 Naso brachycentron | reverse complement strand
GTCTTGCAATCGGTGAAGGACAAACCCCTCATCGTAACATTATTTGCATATGGCTCCATCTACTGTCTGAAATGTAGTATAAACTTCACAAGTAATAAATCACCCTTTGGCCATTTGAGTATGACAATTAACTTAAAAGCATCTCATGTGTGTCCCTGTGACAGGAGTTATGATTTGTTAGTTTGTTTTTCTCACACTTGTTATCAACTTACCTAGTCCTTACACAGGAGGCCTCGACAGCATTGATCAAAAGACTACGGAAGCCGCCGCTCTCCATGACATGCAGGGCGTGGATGGTGGCGCCCCCTGGTGAACACACGTTGTCCTTGAGCTGCCCAGGGTGTTGCTCTGAGTCTAAAAGCATTCGGGCTGCCCCCTTTAAAGCAACACAAAGAGAGATCGTCATTACACTGACACAGATGTAGACAGTTGGTATATGCTTGCCCATGACCGACTATTTCTGCATGAATTCTCCATCTGTATCCCTACCTGCGCGTCACTTTTTTCAGGATCTACGTCACTGCATCCTGGGCTATGTGCAGCCCAAGATAATTAAGACTGGTTTAAGAAAGTAAACAAGTGAGAGCAATTTTTTCCCTCTAGCAGAGTGATAATGGCTTTCACACCTTTCCCCGGTGCTGAAACAGGCCGGCAATTTGTACCTCTTTGTGAGAGTGTAATAACGGTCTGAGAGATCAAGCAAATAAGACTGATTTAAAAAACCCCTGCACAGGAAAGCTCAAAACCTTTCTTAACTAATTAATTAACCAAACCAGGAACCAAAAATTGCCACATAATGAACAAAAATCAAGCAACTAAAGTTAAAAGCCAAACAGAAAAAGGTAATACCAGCAGGGCTTGAGCTCCGAGGCGTACAGCCAGTCTCCTGGGAAGGCCCATTTTCACTCCACCATCAGCGAGAGCATCCACAGCCGTAAACGCCTGCAATGCCACAATCATAACTGTTAGGATGGAAAGCAATCCAAAAGGCCATTTTTTTTGCAATCTCTACAGGTAAGGCAAAATTGTAGAACAAGAGCTGCATCATATAAAAGACTCACGTAAGCAGGACCGCTGCCGCTGAGGCCCGTGACAGCGTCAATCAGGTCCTCCTCCACCTCAGTGCAGTATCCCACACTGGCCATCAGCTGCTCCAGTAGCCGTCCATCCTCCACTTCTGCGTGGGTGCCTGTGGCGTACACAGTTGCCCCCTCACGCACCACCACTGGGGTGTTGGTCATCAAACGCATTACCTTTGGCAAAGGGCGATACTGGTGCAGCTTCTGTTCAGGATAACAAGGAACTGAATGAACTGCACTGAAATTACAGGAACAAAAAGCGAGATGAGATGACAGGAGTATATAGTTTATAGTTTAAACTTCACTGAAACTAACAAGGAGTTTGTCAGTTTACACACCGTGTCGATTTAATTGCTGACTTTTTGTTTGCATTTCAGTGCCGCATAGCCTACCCTTACCCTACATATTTTTCAACATATCATAGCCTTAAATGAAAATGCATGGGTATTTGGAGTTCAAACAGCTAACTGATTTCATGTTACAACATGTGACTGTTTTGCCCGAGGGTCTGTCGAGATCAGAGCATTCGAATACAGAGAGAGCCCCGTGTTAAAATCGGCAATGAAAACGGAAATTCACAAGCATTAGCCATCATCTAGAGTTGAGATATAAGTATAAACATGATTGATGATTGATAGATGGCATGTCATGTTTAACTACATATCATCTGGTATTTTGAATATCAAAAAATTGTGCAACATTATTGTTAGATTAATGTATTTTCTGGGTCTTAAAGGCAGAATTGAAGCTAAGTTATTCATTTTTTTTTTTAAAGTTATTAGACTAATACAGATAAGTAAACAAACAATAATTGTATTTTCATGCTGGGCATCTTATGCATACTGTCAGTGCTTTCCTCTCTTACATTATAAATTTTACAGACCTGAGATCTTACATGAGATATTTTAAGTATTGGGTGAAAAAAAATCTATGCTCTCCACTTCTGCGTGTAACAATATCTGTGCAGAGGGCTATGACTTACCTTCTCTATAGAGCTGATGGTAACACCTGCAGCACAGGACACAATGAGGTGACGATCCTCGATGTCGGGTCCAATCTCATCCAGTACAAAAGGAATGATGTGTGGCTTCACAGCCAGGAAGAGAACATCACTTTTCCCCACTGTCTCTTTGTTGCTGGTGGTAAAGTTGACACCCAGTTTCTGTAAAAGTGACACCTTTTAGTTCTGTGATCAGCAGAAGAATAAACAGGAATGTGCTTCATCCAGTAAAAAACAAATAAACATATACATATATATACTATTTATACCCAACCCTTGTTGTCTACCTACCCGCAGTCCCTGTACAGTGGGGAGATCTGTGTCTGGGGAACTGGCTGTAATTTTGTGGGTGGCAATCACGCCTTAAAATGGGGACAATGTCCAGAAATAAAATCATTGTCTAATTACAATCAACTTCCACACAAGAACACAACAACACAAGTGAAATTTGTATAAAACAGTTATGGTAAAAGTTTGACACTCACCTGCAGCCGTGAAGCCTCTCACCAGAGCGTGGGCCAGCTGCCCTGCTCCTATGAAACCCACACTCATCCTGCCTGCATGGGTGCAGAGGGAAAAACTTTAACAGTGGCAGGAATGATTTATCTCAACAAAGATGGATGATTTTCTGCGTGTAACAACGGAAGTACGGCGTCTAGCAGCTTTGGGGATGATGTGCTGTAGTGGTAAACAAACCCTTACTTCCTTATTAAACGGAACATTTCTACACAATGTCGACAGCAGCCATATTATCGCAGAGAAGACATATTCACGGAGAAAATACTTACGAATAAACTGCAGAGCCTCTGAGCAGACCGAATGAACCAGCAACCGCTTATAACTAACTCCTAAAATGCAACTGTCAACGTGTACCAGCTGTCTCGCGCTTTACTGTACCTGAGAAGGGGACATTTGACTGACAGGCGCGAAAGCCAATGAGCTTATAGGAGTAGTCGCTACGTAATACGTTTGGCCAATCACAGCGGGAAGAGCAAGAACTTTGGGGCGGGTTTTAAAGCTAGCTAGCCTGTTGCGTCAGTTGGTGTCGTGGGGCAGAAAAGTTGGTCAGGCTACGTGCACTCTGCTATCATCTGCTGGCGAGAAGCTTGAAGGGCATGTAGAGTATTTTCTGGAACTGGAGACAGACATGTCCTGACCCAGAAAGCAAACATGTAGCCCAGTTAACAGCCTGGAGTAAGTAATTTATTTGTTTTTTTTTAATCCTTTAGAGACTCTGTTGAGCTACATGCACTAGTTTATGTGGTTCACTTCTCCATGTAAACCTTGTAGCCTACACTTGCTCTTGCTAATTAGGCACACTTTCAGCTGCTACATGTTCACCAGGTGTGGTGATTTTTTAAATTTACATTGTGCAAAATGATTCTGAAAGAAAGACGTCTTAATATTATTTAAACATGTATAGATACTTGGAAGCACTACAACTATTGAAACATTGAAACAAGGTTCACAAATACAATCACAGAGGACCTATGTCATTAAAGGAAAACAGCACTTTTTTTTGGGGGGGGGTTCAGCCTTTCATCAACAATCCCTACAAGAACGTAGATGCCTTTACCTGCTCTGTGCGTTCAGTAGGTCGCCAGATAGGCGCCATGTGCTGGCAGTTTTGCACATTCTGTGGACGCAGTGGGAATACACCATTACCGCCTTCTAAAGCCCCTAAAACACATCCTGAAAGCTCCAAAATGCTCCATTTACATGCTGTGACCATGTGGTGACTGACACATTCACATGGGTAGTACCCACGGCTAGCCCAGGTGCTGTGATCCTGGCGCTGTGTCACTACGCCCAGAAAAGTAGTTCTTTGGTACTTGCTCCCAGTAACAATGTGTCTATAGCGTTGTTAGTATGAAGGTCACAACACGTAGATGAAGCGTGTTGGAGATTATATGGGTGTGTTTTAGGGGCTTTAAAGGGCGGTAATGGTGTATCCCCACTACTTCCATTGAATGTGCAAAACTGCCAGCACAAGGCCGCTATCTAGCAACCAACTGAACGCACAGAGAAGGGAAAGGCGTCTATGTTCTTGCCTTACATAGTGATTGTGGATGATAGGCTGAAGCCCCAAAAGGTGCAGATTTCCTTTAAAGTAAAGGATTCAAGAACCAAACAGGCCAACAAAGCGTGCTGTTTTATATTTTATTGAAACGTGGAATATGTTCTATGTGGAATATGCTTACCCCAAATAATCAGTTTAATACTGTTGTCAAAATGGTGCCTTTAAGAATTCATGTATCAGATACATTTAACATTCAGTGGATAACAGGAAAACCCTCATAAACTTGAACTTTTGGCAACACACAGATGAAGACATGGATATAAAATGGAAAAACAAAACAGCAAAATGGCAACAAAGCCAGCTAAGTTCAGTGCATACTGTAGACTTAACATATTATGCTTCTTTATAAGATATATTTTCACTCACTTTAATGTTTAAATACATTTTTATACATAATACAATACTAATGCTTCGATAAAGCCTTTGAAAAGACTGACATGACCCAGCATTGTTCTGATATTCTGAACATGATCCCATGCTCCCATAGGTCCATCCTGCAAGTGACCACCAATTGAATTTGGTGAAGAAGGATGTATTTGGTGCTTCCCAAAGTCCTTTGTAGACAGAGATGCTGAGATCGGCTCATCGGTGCACCTGGTAGGTCTCTCTGTGGTAGGTCACTGCAGAACTTGAGATAGGCCTTTAACTTTGTAGCAAAAGGTAATACTGTCACTTTTGCTGCCTACTGGCAATTCTAGACAAATACTGATAATAAAAAAGTATCACACATGTATATGGCCATGAATCTCTAGATCCAAGGGAAAGAGTCCTTCACAGAACCCAGACTGTGCAAAACATGTGGCCACAGACTTTCTTTATTTGTCTCTGTGGCTAAACAATCTTGAGAACGGGAACTTTTCTTAGACAGTGGAGCTGGAGACAAAGCGAATCCTCTGGGAGTAAACAAGATCGACAAAATATAGGATCAAGTTGACGTTGGTGAACACTGCCACCACCAGCTTACTGTCCCAGGGGCACTGTCCACGCGGGCAGTCCTCAGGACGCGACGTAGTACCATACTTCTTGTCAAAGCTGAAGATGGGCCAGATGAGTGCAGTACTGAGGTAGAGGATCACAGCGAAGAAGGTGTACACAACCACAAACCGATCAAAGGGGAACCGCAGGGCAGAGGTCCTCCCAGAAACTGTCAGTATGACCACTATCACAGTGACAGAGAAGCAAAGGCTGTACACAGCCACACAGTACTCGTTGGCAACGTAGAGGTTGTACTCACTGTCATTGGCCAAGGCCCCGAAAATAATGCAGGCCACAAAAGCCTGGACTACCTTGAGTAGGCCTGACACAGTGGCCATGTAACCCACCACAGCCCCTGTCTTGGCTCGAGTCAGGAACACCTCGGCACCGTAGGGGAAGATGCAGAGACTGGAGCAGACAGTGACAGCAATGCGATATATTTGGACTTCACAACCCTCTTCGGGGCACTCTGTTTGGAGAAAGTAAACCGGGTAGACCACAGAGGCAGTGATGTACATGAGCGTTGCCAGCATGGCAAAGGCCACCGTGAAGTTATCCCAGGATATAGGCATGCACGTGTGGAGCCGCGTAATGTCCAAGGTGAACACAACCAGTGTGACAGCAAAGCAGAAGCACCACACAAACATGCAGAAGGTCCCATAGTTGGCGCTGTAGCCTGCACTGTGGGACACAAGGGCCATTATGGTGCAACCAAATAGCAGCTGGCACATTCGAGCTGCACCTAAAGGTGACAGCACAGCTTTTTTGTTGAGGTAGTGTTCTCCAGTGGGATCCATGGTTTGTGGTGTCCCCCAGAAGCAGCTGTTTTTCTTGGAGAGATTCTCAGTGTCCAGTTCTCAGGGTTAATGTCCTTGCGGCCCACTTTTTTTTCTTTTCCTCACAGACCTCACCCTTTCCTTGGTTGCCTTTTTATAGACGTCCTTAATTACAAATGTCTGTAATTTTTCTCTAAGCTTGCTTTGTAATTATAGTGGCGTGTTTAAGATCAAGTTACATCTAGACACTAAATGTGTACAGTAACTTGTAATCTTAACAAATACTTAGTTAGACCTGGAGATAAAATATGTTGTTGATGACAAATTCTTTGTTTGTTTTTAATGTCTTTACTTGTCTATAAAGTCTATAAATTATAGAGTCTACTTTCTGTAAATTACATAGCAGTGATATCAATCCTTTTTCTCAGTTGGTTCATAGTGTCTTTAAAATGTTTTAAGATGTTAAGAATTTGATCCTGGTCTTACTCAGAGTTGTGGTATATGTCCTCCGAAATCTTATTTTCCTTGCTTGTTCTCTTCAATCACCACGTTTGGCAGTGTATAAAGAAATTCAGTGGGAAATGAAAGTGAAGATCCTCTACAAGTTACATCCAGAGATCAATCTTCCAACAATAGCCCTCAGCGCCGAACAGGTGGACGAGATCTTTGTCCTGTCAGTCAAGTCCCATCACTCAGTGACTCTGTCCTTGTAATTTCTTCACTTTAACCCCGTCAAAATCATTCAAACTGCTCTCTCTGTCTCTTGCTCTTCGTCTTGCTGTCTCTGTGTCCTGTTGCCTCCTGAATTTTGGTCTCTCACTCACTCACACAAACACACACCCTCTCTTTCTTCCCGTATGTCCTGTGTGTGTTCACTCAGTGGACTGCTAGGGGTAGCTGCTTAAATTAAAGTTTTGCCGAGCCCGGGGTTACAGGCCTCGCCAGTTCTATAAATAGGGGGTCTATATTCCACAGAGGGGTGGGAGGCAACATGTGGCAGTCAGTATGGGAGTCGTATTTCTAGGGAGCACCCAGAGAGGCTGAGTCAGAGCTCCCTCAGAAAGAAACTGGCATTTATGCGCAGTGTAATGACAGGGAGGCAGCCTAAGACTCCCATTAGAGACAGAAATTACATACAGGTCCAGAGGAATGATTATCCATCGGTAATGACAGATTTAGAGCGATGCATGTCAGAGGGAAGTGGAAACAGATTAGTAGTTGCTTAAAATACTTTAAACTGTGATATTAGTGTTCTGTTATTTTTTTATTTGCAGCATATGTAAGGTGATTCTGAAAAAAAAAGCCACCATCTAAAATAGTTTTTGACATGTTTGTGGTGTCAGATTGTGTACTGCTGGTGAAAAGTTTTTGAACACTCGCAAAAATGTTTTTGTTCAGTCTCATGCAACGCATTTTTGGGAATACCTTAGTTTTAAAGAATACATAAAAATGAATAGGCCCAAATGAAATGAGAAATGTTTGTAGTTCTGACTGGATTTAAGTAGAAATAAAAAAAATTAAATAGCTTTGGTAAAATAACACGGTTGTTAATTCCAGCTTGTTTTAGGATTTATTTTGCACTGACACAGAAATTCTTTCTAATTCAATCTGCAGTGATTTGATGTTTTACTTTTATTTCTTGACTGTGGTTTCTTATATTGTTATTTATCTATGTCTTTGTCTCTTATTGCCCTCCCAGTTATCGGTCTGATTAAACTATTTTACTGTGCTCTGTCACGGTACTGCAGATTCTGTGCAGTCTGCAATACTAATCAGCTGTTTTGGGTGATTACTCAGCTTTTGAAGAGCATTGTTGTTTCCCTTTTCTCAAATTCTAAGACTGGAAAAGGAAAAAAAGATTAAAGGTTAAAAAAAGGTTGCTATTCTATAGTGAAAGAAAGATGGTAGATTTAATTTTAGAAAGTCATTCGTCTCTTCTCCATTTCCTCTCAATTTGACCCAAAATATCATGTACGTATCTATTCCACCGGGCAATCTTGGATAAAATGATACAAGTTCAGCAAACATCCAAAGGGGATTTCAAAGGGGATTTTTTCTTCCTCATGAGTTTTTGACTTACAAAGTCGGAGATGATTCTCACAGGAACTTATTTGAGTATTTTGATTCATATTTGTAACACTCTTGTGGCACAGCTATAGGCAGCGCTTTTGCCCCATTCTGTGCTCGTCTAGCTTTCAGGCTATGTGAAGAGACATTCATTTTTTAAATGTATTTATTTAAAACAAATTTTTTTGTGCAGATTGTTTTGGGGAACAGATATACTGATGATGATGTTGTCACACGGTCGTCTTTCAGCACATGTTAAATTGGCTCAAAAAACAATGTGGCACACTTACATCTGCAACAAAATCAGAGGTTGATGTGGGTATGTAAAGGCGTCCGTGGCTCGTCAGGTAGAGCAGGGTTTGTTTCTTGACCTCTGATTCCTCCACGACGTGAGCCAGGAACTGAACCAAGACTAGTCCGGACTGACACATACTTTAAAGTGCATTGAGAAAAATAATTACAGTCCTTTAATCATTAAGATGGTGAGTGTACCAAACAAAAAGACACAGCTGAATAAGTGTCACATTTTTTGCGGGGAAATCTATGATGCAGAACTGGAAAATGTCTGTTTTTTTTTTAAGTGAGAAATTTTCAGTTTATTATTATTTAGTTCTGAGTCATTTTCAATAAAATAAACACAATTATTTATCAAATCTCTTTATGTACAAAATATTTTACTATTTTTGGAGATTTCCCAATTTTGTAAGGTTTAAGGGGAGACTCTTGAGGTAAACAGGCAAAAAAAAAACAAAAAACTTTTATTTAACTAATAGATGTCACCATGAACTTCTCCTTTAAATTTTTTTAAGGCAAGTATTTTCTATTACTTTTTTTCTCTGAAATTTAGTTTAAATATGCAAAAGAGACTATTTAATCAAATATACATTAATTGTCTACATTTCTAGAACAGATATCTGAACTAAAATTAGCACCTTAATATATCGTTTCTTTAATCTGAGAAGATGTTATGGATGTAAAATAGCCAAAATTACAAATTGCAAAAAATGAATTTCTACAGTGAGCCTCATCCTTCATCATATGTCAAAGTCATGACAAGCTGTTTCAGGAGCCTGAGGAAGCAGTGTGTAAATTGGAGGGAGAATTGAGCAAATATTATAGATACATATTATATTACTGGTAGGAGTAATAATAAGACTGCACAGCAATATTTACTTTGTAATATATGTAATGTGTCTTTTCTTTTAGGTCTGATACAAAGACATGCAGTCAACACAAAGAAAAAACAGCAATGTATTTACAATTTACAAAGAATCACTTCTCTGTGAAAATAGCACTTATAAATATGATTTACATAACAAAATAAATATGTAAATTACCAATGTAGCTTGAGTTTTTTCTGTTAAAAAATATGTTACAGAATAAAATTACAATTAGTAATACCTTTCCTTCTCTGGAGTGATGCGAAATAGAGGTCCTTTAAAAACATTTATAAAGACATCATTACATACAACATTGTCATTATATTAAAAAGTGATCTCTATTATGAAATATAAGAAGGGAGTTACAATAGTGAACACTTGAAAGAACCTATACAAATACTCAAAAAAATATACAATACACAATATTTGTCTCCCTTTAAATGTCCATTGCATTGATCTGAGGGTTGCTTAACTACTGAGGTGTTTGAACATGAATGTTCAGGTTTGAACAGTCCTCTTGTGATGATGTGGCCCGTGAGAGAGAGGTATAGACTCAATGTAATGGCACTGTGGTGTATGTGTAGGTACTGATAGACTTTGAAGTGTTTCCAGCCTCACTTTAGCACCACAATCAGTACCAGGCAACAACTACACTGGGCGTTATGGCATTTTCGCATCAGTCTAAACTAGTGAAAATGTGCCACCGTCATTTTATTCTTTTCAGGAACAGGTTAAATCTACTGGAGATGTTATAATACAGGAGACAAATCACTTAAATTGTACTTAAGTGATACTTAATTTTGAATATAACAGTGTGTAATGTCAGCGATGACAGTTGTATGACACATATCCTGCCCCTTCTCCCCAAAAGCTAATAGTCTGCTTTACAACAGCCGAGGGAAACATTTTAAGCCAACTGTGTTGACACTCTCAATGAGGCTGTAAAAGAAACTGTTGCCATGGAATCTTGTGTATTAGAAGTACAAGTTGTGGGGAAAGTAAGGTGTTTTAACCATTTTTTTTTTTTAGAGGCAAAGTCAACAAACTTTTTTTTTTTAATCAGATTGGTGAGATGATTCTATACCTGCAGTTTTTATGACAAATAAACTGAAGTCATGGCTCCTTCCCCATTTAACTAGGTAGGGGTGTAGTCTTGTTTGCCTCAAATAACTGTATGAGGGCATTGATGGCTGCTCAGTGGCCTAGAAGGACTTCGCCTGTACAGGGATCTTTTCTCTCAACCTTATGATCACAACAGTATACAGTGTATAGTGTATTTCTTTCTGATTTATTTTATTTCATTTTATTAGCAAAGATTAACGACTGATATTCGTCTGTTTGCATCTTTAAAGGTCCAGTGTGTAGAATTTAGTGACATCTTGCCAGCCGGTCATGCTCCCAACATGCTTGCTGTAGATATAAAAATTTCTGTCTAAGGTAATGAAAACACAGCAATTCTTATTTTCAAGTGACTATACATAATGAAAACATACTTATGAATATTATATTCCATTTCCGCCATATTCTACAAATAGATCCCCCTACATCCTACACGCTGGACTTTTAATTTCAGTGGCCTGACCATGTTTAGAGAATGTGTAATTTAACCTGGCCTTATATCAGGAGGTGATTAGAGGAAGGTTGGTGTTAGTCGTCTCTCTATCATCTCTGCTATTGCTTTAGAGATAAATACAGTTTCCTTCTGATCCAGTGCTTTTCTAAGCTTATTATGCCTGTTTGTGCCTTGATGTAGTTTTTTGTGTGATGAGATGTTAGAACCCAAGTGAAAAACAGTTTAAACAAAGTTATACCCTGATATACTCAAGGGGTTTCACCAACTTATTGACTAGGCAACTACCTTTACCAATGGTCGGCACTGTAGGCAACAGTCGCGGACGCCATCTCTTTGATGAAAACTGCTTATTTTGTTCTTCTGTTGTTTAGAAGAGCCACATTGGTAGGCTATTTATTTTCTTGTCAAGATTTTAAAATGTAATCCTGCATAGTTTGACTTGTCACAGTGGAATGCTTGAACCCTCTGCAATACAGAGAACAATTTTCATTGTTCAAAGAACTCCTCTTTGTTACATGACGACTAGTCGACTACTATTTTTAAAAACTCGGCAACTTGTAAAAATTGATAGCGTGAAACCCCTAATATACTCTATTGACTACTTAACAAAGACAGCATCCTTACGTCATTGTGGCTTTTCTTTATAACAATGACTAAATATGATTTATATAAAATGATGAAATTATATTTAAAAAAAGTCAATTAGCATCCTTAAAACTGGATTACATTCGTGATATACATATATATATTTTTTTTTTTACAAAGCAAAAGGTAATTTAAATGGAAAGTAGCAGAGAGTCATACTTTGTGGTGGTGGCTTGTTGCCGCTGTACTTGTTACCAGTTGTAAGGAAACGGATCGTGGCATAAATCCGAGCCCCTGTGTATGACTGAGGCTTGGACTAAAGTAAACAGGAGGTCAGAGGGGAATCGACTATAGGTAGAATGGGGTACTTGGAGGTATCAGGCGTGGGAGACTGGCCAGAGAGAAAAGCCAGCCCTGCTTGTGCTCAGCAGGGAGATACTGTGCGTGTCCGTGTCCATTTAGCTGCCACTGCTGAGCATTCCTAGTAGCTTGCTGGGATCCATGCCCTGCTGCTGGGCCATCTTCTGCACATCAAAGCCCATGTGCATGAGAAACTGAATGACATTCATCTCTTGCCCTGTGAACTGGTCCCGGATGGTGGGGCAGGTGGGGTTGCAGTGCGGCCACGGGCAGCTGTCAATCAGGTGTACAGGGCAGCCTTTGGGTGGAGCCTTGTTGTTCCTGTTGTCGTGGAGGCTGCGGTCCCAGCAGTGCAGCGCTCGGGGTAAGGAAGTGCCTTTGACCTGGATGTCAATCCAGTAACTAGAATGCAACACAAGAGGGCGCCGTCAGCTCACAAGTAGAAAGTCTTAAACAGACGGTTTAATGTCCCTTTACAGTCACACACTGGATATGCTGCATTTACTCACCTTCTGGTGATAACTTCATGTGATAGGCACGCTGGAGCAAACATAGCCCTGCAAGCAGAGATTACAATTTGTTTATAGATCAAGCTTGATCCATGCAATAATCCTACTTAAATTTCTGTCCTCTAATGCAAAGGCCTTACGGGACATCTTTGAGAGTGTTCCTCAGCTCAATGCCCAGGTTTTGGATGTAGCGCCACTGGCCTTCCTGCACAGGCTGGCCCGTTAGCTGGATGTTGTCCGCTGTCAACTGGGCCTCATCAAACAGCCACTGGACTACAAACACTGGGCCTGCACAGGGAGAAGAAAAGAAGAAGTGTACATTCACTCAGGCATGCAGATATCATGCAGATGTTTTGGATTTGCATGTTTGTGGAAGCACACTAACATTAGCACGTACAGTGTGCGCTTTTATTTAGCACTGGATGAGACCACAAACTCACTTTTTATCGATGGGAAGACTCTATATCCAAAAAAACAGTTCCACTCCTCTCCTTCATGGGTTTGCTTGCACTTCTCTGGTACCACTCCTCCCCAGTACCTGATGGGGCAGGTGAGGACAGATTTTAGCAACCCAGTGATCTTGTCACTTCACTTAAAAACTCTAACTCACAAATTCCTGACGTTTTATTATAAAGTTGACTGGCTCCCATACTTGATGCCTCTCTTGATGGTCTCAGTGGGGGAACAGCTGACAGTGTCCACGCAGTCCGTGCAGTGGTACTGCTTGTTGTCCAGGAACCAGCCAGAATCAGACAAGCCTCGAACTTGTATCCCAGTGTGTCCCAGTCCCTCCAGCAGCTCTGCCACACGGTCCACGTTCAGGAGGACCCCAGTGCCACCCGCACTGCACGCACAAAAATGAAACAATCTTTTTAGTACGTATGGAAAAACACAAATGAAACATAAAAGTCTTTAAATTTGAAATCCCAAGTGAAATGTTCACACATGAACGTACCTGCTTCCTGCTAGTAGGAGGACTTTGGCGTTGTCCAGACCCTTGTTCAGCAGGTCCTTCACAACCTCCTGAATAATCAGGGAGCCCATGAAGGCATAGCCATCTACACACAACACAAAGGGAGCAGAACTGGTGAATATCATTTTTCTTAAAGACAGTTATATGATATTAGTTTGCTTTGATGAGTCAGTCAAATCTTACTCTGCTCTGTTTTGGCTGTAGCACCACTCCACACATCGCTGGAGCAGTATGGGATGTACCTGCAAAACCAACATACAGTTAAATTTGTGAGCCATGATTTCAAATTGAGCTTCGATAAACACGCAAACATGAGTCAACTTACACCATGTTGGCATTCCACCAGTGAGGGTTTTCCTCAGGCAGTGGAGACAGGATTCCCGTGCCTGCAGAGACAGATCAACATGTATCATTAGCCATCCTGACACTCCCAGACACATCCTCTTCTTCCTCATCATGATTACCACATGGATTACAGTTATTACACTGCAATGAGAGAGGGAGGCGTCTCTGTTCCTACAGCAGCGGGCGCCAGGTAACCCTATACCGCAGCTACATTATGATGGGGTGTCGGTTGCAATAACACTGCAGATGAGCACAGATACATCCGATCCTTTTAATTACTGAGACATTATAGTGGGATCTGGGTATTTTTATCACCATGTTAGGGGTCTGGATTTGCTGCAGGCTGGAGTAACAGTGGTGCTTATGGGTGCGTCGGGCACAAGCTGAGGCTCACCTGTTTTAGTTTGAGGCCACTTGGATGAGCTCATCAGTCTCCTCATGGTCTCGTATCGGCTGTCACAATTCTCCTTGTTGAAGCAGTACCAGCCACCTGGACGTAGATCACAACAAAACATGAATCATTCCTCTCACAAATCGTCCATTTTTTATACATTTTTAATTTGGAGGAGAGAATTAATTTGAAATGAGAAAAATATCTACAGTTGTTAAATTTGTTGTTAATACTGACCCTCTAAAAATATCAACCACCGTCTGCTTCCTCGAGATTCTTTCAGGTAGTACCTACAAGAGACCAAAGAAAATTTTAAAAAATCAACACCACCTACGCTGGAGTTGCATGCAAATATACATAAAAAAGATTAATATGATTCTCAGTTTGTGATGGTTTATTTTACACTGCCTGCACAACAATACATGTAAACAGCAGACAGACACATCCACATTCCACATTTTGATATGGTGTTCACTATTAAAGACGAGATAAACGCTAAAAAGTAAAACCCTCACTGCCTCTACCATCACATGACGGTATCCAAGCATGACATATAAACACATGACATCATCACTTTCATCCTAACAAGGATGTCCTGTTACTCTGTTGATTCCTATCTCTGAAAGGTGACAAGAAACAGCAAAAATCAAATTCCGTCCGCATAAATTCAGTGAGTGCCCAGAGGGGAACAATGAGACTGTGTGTACAGTAACTCATGTAGTGACTAAACAGGTGATAAACATCATCTTGTCCCCTATCCTGCGTGTGCTCTAGATGCCAGTAGATTATATTTTGTCGTCGGTAATGTAGCATCATAGTCTGTTCATTCTGAGCTCATCATTCCTCAGCAATGTCCTCACACACAACGTGGATGAAATAAATCAATATGATAAGAGATTTGATGATACTAACACAACATTTGGTTTGTGTAGATGTCAACTCATATTCCACCTTTTGTGTAGGACCCACATATGCTCATGATAATGTCCCTTAAATGCACCCTGGAGCGGGACTTCAGAAAGAAGTGAATGCACGCTAGAACATATGAGACGTGTGCTGTATGTTGGCAGTCCAGAAGAGGGCAATGCTCTCATGATTCACACATGCTACAAGACGCACTCTTGTCATGCTTTGTCATCTTGTCTTCAATATAATGTCTAACTTTTATTTAATACTAGGAAAAACAAATCACAGATGAGGCTAATTTAAAGTTTCTGGTGTTTAATGTGCTTGTATGACACTGAAAGAATTTTTTTTTTTTTAAATTCAATCAGTATCCACCCAACTTTACCAGTGACTAAACTCAAGAGATTGCCAAAAACATTTCAGTGACTTTAAAGAAAACAGACTTGGCTGAAGCTCTGAGCTGTTTGCTCAGACACTGAATCACACTTTGGCTGCAGTCAAGGCCTTGTGCTGTTATTGCGAACTCGATATAAACCGAGGACGCAAGTTACTAACGTTACTTTCAAACAACGGAGTGAAGGCAGGCTGGGCAAGCCAAGAGGGAAAGGCTCTGCAACAAGTGCAACCGACCTTCCTGTCTAGTGAATGTTTTTTGTCATTGTATCCCGGTTTATCTGTAACTGTAACAACACCTCTCTGGAAAACACTGTTAGTAGCTGATGGATTAGCATCTCAACTGACAACGGCTACTGTAGTGAATGAAATGGCCATCTGCCAGTGACTGTCCCCTGCTCCCGTCCTCATGCTGCGTCTCTAAAGAGCTAAGAGCTTTACAGCCCTAACAGACAGCTCTGTCTACCACTCTGGGGTTTAACAGGAATTAGACAGGATAGAAAATCCATAAAGAGACATGTATAGTACAACCCATTTCAGTTAAGGCTGCCCATCACTGAACTGGTCCGAGATAAGTTCTTCTGCACGATGGCAGACAGTCATCAAAGCCTCCTGACAACAGTAACACCAAAGCATTTATTTACTGGAAACTGCAAAAAAAAAATTAACAAGGCAAAGCATTATTATTATTATTATTATTATTATTATTATTATTATTATTATTATTATTGTTGTTGATATTTAGGAATATGCAATATAATTGCTGTTCTTTCATTGTGGTGCAGTTTGTATATTTGAAAACTTTATTTCGAATAGTGTATAATAACACATCTGAGACACAAATGAAGTCCAATGGCCCTTTGGCCCTGGATTTAAAGACAAGTGTCATGTACAGACATGCACGATTGTTAAAAATTACACCTTTTACAGCTGTTTTTTATTTGGTTAACCCCCACCTGACGTGGAGCTCAATTTCTTGTAAAATAATCTATTTGCCATGCAGTAGGCTACAAAATTTACCTCCCTGCAACAATACAAAATACAGCTGTCTGTACATTGTCTGTGCATGAAACAATAAGAGATTAAACAATCTGTCGGTTATTAATATGCTTTTAGAGCCATGGCTTATCCTGCTTTAGGGGAGAATTCATGCAGGCCTGCCAAATGGATTTCTGCTTCATAACGATGTCAGCAGTAAATGTATCATTTACTGCGTGGAACATATGATAAAAAAAAATAATTTTCACCGAAACAAACAAACTACCTGGGAGCCACTGACAGCAAACAGCGCACGTTTTACGGTAACCATGTGACAGCGCATTGCGAACCGGCTGCAAAGTCACAGCTCAACACTGTGCCCACTGGGTGCAATCAGCGGAGAGATGGGCGGGGGTCCGAAAACTTAAATCTAAACTTTCTGCAGAGCAAATCCTGCATTCTGATTTGAAGCAAAGGAAATGAAGCATAGGCCATGTGGCTATCCGCAAATTTCACGCTTCGCTGACGCAAAGCAGCTGTCTGTCTTATCCCGACTGAGCCTTATTATGTCCAGGACCGTCGCTCTCTTTTGAAAATGTCCCTGTTTTTAAATGTATTCTATGTCGGTCTCAGAAAATAAATTTTTCACATTTGCAATTAACCAGCATGAATCGTTAGAACCGTGCGCACTCTTGGTCCATTGAGATAATCGTTATTGTCCTCAGGCCAGAAACATGAGGGTTACCTCGGGTAGCAGGGTGACCAGCAGGACGGGCTGCGCCCTGCTGAAGCAAAATAACATTTCCTATCTAGAGCGCACTGCTGTACAGCTGACCGTGCTCTGAACCGTCGGTCATCCAACCTCATGGCAATCCTTATTTATAACTCTGTACACGTGTTTTCTCGCTTGGTACATACCCCGCGGCACTTCCGTCGTTGCAGGTGACTGAAGTATTCTCCAAAAAGTTCAGCTTCATATCGTGATCGAGCTTCTGCGCCGAGCACGGGTAGAGGGACTGCGCAAGGTTCTTAACTTGTGTCATGAAGTTATCCATGTTCTCCTCCACGGCGGTGAAATCCAGAGGGAAGCTCTCCGTGGTGTCACCCCGGTCCGCGCGGTACGTGGGTGGTGGTGCGCGTCGTGGTTGTGGGTTGCGGCCACCCCGGAACCTCCGTGCGCAAAGAGCTCCGGACTGCATCAGCATCAGCAGCAGCAATGATAAAACCATTCTGATCGTTGTCATCTTAAATGTCCGTCCTCCAAATGCAACGTCTTGTCGGGGAAGCGCAAAGTTTTGCTGATGGAGCTACGGAGGAAACGGCAGTTACGCACGATGTAAAAGTCGCCACAGCACTTGTCATCCGCTCCAAGAAACGCATATACGTAATGTCAACTAAATTAAAAGTCCTTTTAAATCAGTCACAATCATCCGCCGAATTCTCTGGATTTATTTCCAAATTTGTCTGCAAATATATCTGGTACGACTCAAGCGCTGCTGGACCAAGCGCACAAGCCTGAACGACAACACTCGTGCCATGCTCTTGTATTTTATTCAAACTTTCCCCCCTTGTGTGTCCGTCCAGCCAATCGCAGGAGCGGGGCAGGACTCAGGGCATGATCAAGCGTGGCAGGCTACCCCCCTTTTAATTTATAGAGGGAAAAAATGTCCATGCGTTGGTTCTTTTGATCCGTGATGTTTTATTTGATGTGGTGGCTTTTATTGGCCCTGAAATGCCCATTTCCCATTCCACCACAAATTTATGAAGTGAGAATACGCATCTTGTTACACACTTGCCTGAAAATCAAGTTGGAAAAAAACAAAACAATCAAAAGTTGCGCAGAGCTCCAACAGTATTTGGCCAGGAGGAGATTTTTTTAAATTATTATTATTATTGTTGTTGTTGTTCACCTATTTTTATGGCAAATGAACGTGTGAAACTGTCCGTCATCCTCCACCCCATGAAAAACCACACATAATGTTTTTAAAGAATCACTCTCAGGTCTGTTGAGTTGCTCATGTTTTCTTAACGTGTAGAAAAAGGGGACTCAGACACTTGTGTTTCTTTTTTCTGTTTTTTGAAATCCAGACAGGCTTCCAAAGATCAAAGCAGCCATCACTCCCCCCCCCCCTTGTCTTGCCTC
>JAQFJA010000009.1:10823168-10835341 GCA_029874485.1 Naso brachycentron | reverse complement strand
ATATAAATTGTCACTGTTAGTGCGCCAGGTTAGCTGTTTTCCCATATCCAGATTTCTAACAAGCCAGGTCCTGGCAGTATCTTCATATTTACAGTACAGTCAGGGAATCAGTCAAATGAACTTTTTCATCTCGTCTCAGCAAAACAGCTGATAAACATATTTATGGAAAATGCAAAACCATTCCTTTAACTTGAATCTCTCTGAATCACAATTTACTCACTGTAATGATACACAAAGTCCACATTATGAGGGAGAAGTTATGGGCTTTAGTCACTTTTAAATGGTAAATATGCAACACATCCTCATTGGTGCTGGTACAGTGATGCTTCACTAGGTAATTTATTTATTTTTTTTATTTCTCTGAGTCATTGTGAGCTTTTGATTCAGGATGACATCAGGGTGATTCAAAGGACTGAGTAATGCTACTTTAGGGCCCACACATTTTTTGGATACATGTATTCTGTGATGCTGAAATGATGTCAGTATATAAATGCATCAGAAGATGTTAAGATTCATCATAGCATTAGGAAGATCCAAATGTATCGGTGCCCCCACTAGCATCAAACACTCACATATGCCGAGACATAAACACACAGACACACTGATCCCTACAGTTTAATATGAATTATCTCAAGCACAAGACACTTAGATCTGTGGGTCAGCAGTCTGTCTCAGGAGAGTGTTTGATGATTGCGTTTTATTGTTCCAGAAGGTCAAGATCTTCAAAGCTCTCCTTCTGTTCTCCACAGGGCACCCGGGCAGCAGCTGTCGGAATACACTCGGCTTTGTGTTTTTATATGAGAGAAGAGGTAGGTCAAGCCCACTCTCACAGAAATGTTTTTACTGGGGGGTAGGCACTCAGTGGACACCATAATATTGTTGTTCTGCCCTTTTGTGCTGGAGAGCGGGGAGCGTGTGAATCCTGTCGGAGGGGACGTCACCACTCTCGGGTTTGACGCTGATCGCATAGCCTTTTTGGCATGATTCAGCAGTATCCCTAAGAGTGTGAATGAATGTGTACGTGTGTGAGTTGTTACAGACATAACAGACGGCCGCGTAGTCTTACATCAAATGTCTTTTTTCTTTCCTCCTTTAATGCATTGTGTAAGAGCTTATACTCTAAGGCAACACCAGAGTCTTGCACAACCATTGTTATTTTAACAAATTTACATAGCACAGCACAGTTAATATTATTTTTCCTTGTTGAATTTTTATCTCTAATTAAGCATTTCTGTATTTGTAGGAGGCAACAGTTTTAAAAAAGGGATAGAAATCACAGAGTAACGGATGATACAATATAATTCTATTATTATAAGTTGCACATGATAACGTTGGTATTGTGATACAGTGATTCTGTGATACTTGATTGCAAGATGATCTACAATATTTCACAATATCTGCAACTGAAGAAGTAAGAGCACTCCTATAAAGGCAAAAAACTGCATTTTTTTTAACTGTGCACTGCACTCTGGTGTCAGTTTCACGGAATTTTACAACTGAGATAAAACCATGAACCAAAAAAAGTCTTACTGTAGCGCCTCTGTAACACACACTTGTTTACGTCCATGTGTCATCATTCCGGTGTAAAATATTACATAAACTACCAAATGGCTGAACTGCCAAAAAGCAGGAAATAAGGATAAATGTCACGAAGTAATGGCTCTGATAATGGCTCTGCATGTTTTTTTCATAACGATATTGATGTAAAGATATTCACATGTATTTTACAATGCTCCAGCTTCCATCACTCATCGATACTCTTGGCTATTTTCGGTAAATGCAAGCCTCTTTGTGGACAAGTGAGGGTCTCTTAAAGGAATTTGACCTGACAAAAACAAAGGCTGAGCATCTGTAAGTGGAGATAAGGAATGGTAGAACTACAACCAGCCCACATTGCGCCATTTTGTTTCCTGTTTGCCTTTAAAAAAGACAATCTACCAAATATTTTCCCCTTGACATCTCCGAGCTCAGAATACAGTCAACAAAAGCAGTCCTTAAGTTAAGGCAAATGGCCAAATGAGAGACTTTCCTCCAGCTCTGATCCAGCGATAGGAAAAAGCTAAGCCTGATGACAAGAAAAGCGCCCATGGTTTAGATCTGTCACGACAGTCAAAGCCCCACCATCGGCCAAGAAACTGGAAGCCGACAAGGATGCAGTGATTAGATGTGGATGGTGTGGCCCGCTGGAGAACAGTTTACTGTTTTTCTGACCTCTTGCACCCTCTGGATGACCACCCTGAAGCGCTGACTTGCTGGGACACTGCTCCGCCCGTGCCTTTCCGTCTTGACAGGATGTCCATGAAAGACTCTCTCGTGCCCCCTCCACCTGTTTTCACACCCAGCAAGCTGAAGGGGTTCCTTTTCATGCTGTTGCCATGCATTTCAAGAGTCCAGTTGCTGAACACATACACTCAAGATGGCCTGTGGTTTGTGCCTTTGATAGCTGGAATGCTGTTTTCGACTTTCTTAAAAGCTACTGGTCAAAATACACCAAGCCAAAGCCAATTTACTTTCCAGCTTCACAGTCATGCAGAATAAGAGTGGCTTTATAGTTGTGTATCTCATCCTTATAGAGCCCACTGAAATAACAATTTGTTTCCACTTAATCTACTGTAATTTGCCGAGTTGGCTCTTTTGCAACTCAAATTGAAGTGATGAACGAAGCAGTAACTGACTCTGCTCTCTGCTCCGCAGTACATCAGTTGTTTGTCACAACTGTCAGATAGGGATTATGTTTTAAGTGCACTGGGAAGATCAATTAAAGAAGTGTGGATAATTCCTACTTTACAGTTACAGATCTGTTTTATGTTTCCCCCGAGAGCCAGCATCATTAAAGACAGTCGGTTGACTCAGTTTGCCAGATTTCTTTAATCTAAAATTCTCAGAATTCCCCAGGCTTTTCAGTTTTCACAATTCCAAGAAATAACAAAACACAGATTACATGCAAATAGGACAGGAAGTTTGAATCAATTTATCAGTTTATCTTCTTCGCAGCATGGATACAAACCGTAAAAGCAGCTTGCCAGACTTTTGTCGTTTCATCAGAGCGAAGCAACATCAGTGCGCTCGCTGGAGAGCGGGACACAGTTGCAGGAAGGGGTTTCGTGCTCAAACAAAATGCTGTCACTTTGATCATTTCCTACTGGTCTTTGATCTCGGCACTCTTGAAAGGGCCGTTAATGATGTTTAATTGATTATGTAGAATGAACAAGCATGGTTTGCTCTCATATCATTCATTCCTCCCCTTTTTTGTGTGCTCTCTCCAAAAGACGATCGCTCGCATGCCATATTGCCCCTTCCCTTTCTTCTTCTAAAACAAATAAAGACATCAAACATCAAAGCTGTTCTTGGTTAATAAAAGAAGACCTCAAATATTTTCCATTATGTTTGACATGGTTTTGGGTTTCGCCAGCTAGAGGAATAACAACAGGACGGAATAAAATAACGCTTTTTTTGTTGTTGTTGCTCCGTTTCTGTGTTACAGAGGTTAAGCAGACCAAAACTTGAGCCTGTTCTTTGATCTTGTTGGCTCTAATTATTCAGAGGTAGTCTTTCTGTCTTCTACTTCTCTTGTGAGACGTTAGTCCCCCCCGCTCTCTCTTCTCACTGTCCATTTCCACCTTCCTGATTATGATATCCAGAGTTCCCGGCTAAAACAACAGTCTGTCAGAGGATCACTTTCCTTTGAAGTCGATGTCAGTCAGTTGTATTTCTGTCTTGGGCCAGAGCACTGACCCCTGACCCACAGTGATTACTTCCGTGGTGCAGCCAAGCAGAGATAACTGTAAATGCAGGCCTTTGATATCCACTTGAGAGCAGGAGGTTGAGCCTGAAGGGAAATACAATGATGGTCAGGCATCTTAGCATGTGTGCGCGCGCTCACACACAGATAGACAAACAAGGCCCCATATGGCAGAGGTCAAGGAAACATGGGTACAACTTCCTGATCAAAGTCATAACCTAATGATGCTTGAACCTCTTCGAACCCAAATCAGAGGAGATTTGTGGGGGCCTGCTAATGAAATCATCGTCCTATTTCTTCCTCCTGGTGTCAAGCTTTTGTAGTTTCAAGATTTAAGATAAGATACACTGGAAGCTAAGGTGATACTAATGTGACGTCAAACAGTTGGAGCAGCAGTGCAACATATTGGAAAAGCGCTCATTAGCTTTCCGGCAGTAAGTTTTATCAGAAAACTGACCACCAGCCAGTTAGCTTAGCTTAGCACAAAGACTAGAAGCAGTTGGTATCAGATAGCCTAGCATTGTCATCACAAAATCCAACTTAAACGTCAGGGGAAATTGGTTGTTAGGAAAATCCCTAATTGGAAATGTTCTGGTTTCTGTTTGTAGCTGAAGTAGTATTGACCAGTCACGTTTGAGCGAGTTCTTGCTGCATGAGGGTAAATAGTCCATATTAATTGGTCAACACAGTCAGGTTATGTTGGCTGAAGTGCAATCTTGGAACTAATCAGCTATTGTCTGTATACGGATTTTAATAACTTATTTGGAAAACTAGCTTCTGTTCTTCATTTGTAGCGACACCTCTTAACTCCAAATTTAGATTTTGCATCTTAAGTTGCTGATGGACTGTAAACAAAGACCGGCACATGAAAGAGGAATTCCTGGCCCAATATCCTTTAACTGGATATTTGCTGGCTACGCCAGAAACCCCGAAACACTGGCCATCACCCACCAAAGCTAAACTGTCATCAGATAACAGCCATCAGCCAAAAGGTGAAAACACTTATTTCCCCCCAAAATGAAATTATTCCATTAAATCAATGTCATTTTCTGGGATAAACTTAGGACAGGAAACTTGGAGCTAATCAGTTGACACTGACTTCTAAACTCTTGTGTTTACACGAGTTTCATATTCTAAAAATAAACTACAAAATTTAAAAAGTGTGTCCACAGCGCTTGCCCAGCTATCACTGTCCTTTGGGAAAGAGATTCTTTTTGCATTCTCTTTTATATTATTTTAATGAAATCTCTCATTAATAGCAGCATCTGTTGCATCTGCAGTGTGTGTTATCTGCTTCCTCTCACTTGAGGAGTTGCCTGAAGGCTGCAAGACAGTCTAATTTCAATAATGTCCGAGGCGACGAGGAAGCAGAGAAATAGAGACAAAGAGGCTGTTGAGAAGAAGACGTTTCGGTAACACTTTATTTAGCTGGGGACGTTCGTGTAGATCTATTTTAAAAACATGACTCAAAGAAGAGTAATTTAGCGCTCACCATTCAACACACACATCAGTGATGGGAGTCTGTTTTGTTATTCAGTGGATTTTTTTGTTCCTGCAGATGCCTTTTTTCTGCAGATGTTCTTTTATCTTTGAAAAAAGTATTTAGTCAACGTGACAGTCCATTTTTGTTCATGTCCAGATGGCAGACTAAAAAAAAATCACATCCACAAAAATGCACGGATAATATCCATTCTCACATGCATAAAAATGTAAACAGTTGTAAATACTTAAGCTGCTGTCATAGCTGATTAACTCTTAGAGAATGGTGTTACCAAACAATTATAATCGTGTTTTGATTAAATGAGCCTCGGTAAATGGATTTAAGATTTCAGACTCTCTGACATCGGCATATATAGTCATTACTGGAATGACTGTTGACATGTGCTGCTAAACAAGACCAGAGTCAACCGCGCTCTCATGTGAAGGACAAATGAAGATGAGCAGATGAGAGTTCTTGATGGGGACTCACTCTCTCTCTCTTCATCCTCTGCTGTAATTATGGCCTTTCTTTTTTCACTCTGTACTTCCAGTCGGCTGTGGCATTTTTCTCCCTTTTTTTTCTGAAGGACAGAAAAAAGCCAAAAGCAGTGAGCATGCTGCCGGACTGAATGCCATGTTCGAGCTCAGAATAGTAAACACAAAGCCTTGTAATTTGCAGAATGCTTTTGTCATCTTTACCTCTAATTTCCCTTTCATTGCAGAGTGAGTGCCACATATGAAGAGCGGGCATCAAAAGGAAGCTGTGGAATGCATCAGGATAAAAATGAACACAGAAATGAATGACGGTTGCTCAGACCGCAAGTCTTACTATATGTGACACTACCCCTCATTTCACACCCAAATAACATTTAGTTCACATCTTTTTATAATAATTTCAGTTGCGGGCAGCAGCATATGATATACAGGATATAAAATTTTAAAAGTAAGTTTAAGTTCTTGGCCATAAAAACCCATAATGTAAATGTTCTGTGCACACAGAATGCTTCTTGTTAAGTAAGTGAGGCACAATCTGCTGGACATCACACATCCACATGATAACAGAGACACAATACTGTCTAAATAAGCACTTCTGCTAGTCCCTTATCAACAGGCCTTTTTTTTCTTATCTATCAGTCATAAATGAAATGCGGTATGTGTCAAGCAGTTTATGCTATTTCAAACAGCCACCTCAGGAGGGAGCTGCAACTGCTCAGGATTCTGCTCTGACTTCAGTCACAGCTACCATCTGCTGGCTCTGTCACCTGTCACCTTTTTTCAACCTGCTCCCGTTTGACTCTACCATCTTTTCATAATATTTACAAAGCAGCTTTTGCCAGTTTTTCAGGTATTTTTGTCTCTCTTTTATCCCGTCAGGACTCTTTTCCTCATGATCTCTCAGACTTTGACAACCTGCTGGTCGACTTCCCCCACATGACAAATGTTCTCCTTTTGTTCTGTGCGCATTATGTGTAATTGTACACCTCTGTAGGTTCATATTTGTCCTTTTGGAGTAAGTGAGGAGTTCATATAATACACTCGTTCAGCTGCCTCTTTCATGTCCCTTCTGTAATTTCCTCAATTAGTCCTGCATCTCAGCTACTCTGACATGTAATTTACTCGCATGCCAAGATAAACTCCACCAGTTACAAATATCCTCTGTATGTTTATCATTTAAATTTTCTGTTATTTAACTTGAGGAGCAGCAGAATTAAAGACAACTAAAAGTCACAGAAATTGTTTTCAAGCTGCAGCATTGATTTTGGCCTGCTCTTGCCTCCTTACATTAAACAGCGGCATGTTGTCCTCTGTCTTTGAAATGTAAATAATTTGACCGCTCCCATGGTAACACCTCCCAAGTAAAACAGCCTCGCGACATGCGCAAGACCTCTACTGATATGACTTTGTTTAGTGGTAGACTCAGTCCGGAGAGAGGCAACTACTTGAGGAGACGTAACTTTAAAAATCCCTTTCATGTCATGGAAAAGCGATGAACTTCTGTTGTAGTTTACTGCCGGTGTGATTTTTAAAAGCATCCCCCTGGCTCTTTGAAGTGAGAACGGGCCTGTTTTTCTTCTGCAGCAGTGTCACTGTGTCACTGCTCATCTGTTTCTTGTCTCTGATCGGATCAGATTAAATCCTTTCCTTTGTCTAAACTGGTCGGATTGATATAAAACTGGGTCCAACATAGCAACGAATAATGCTCTGCAAATACAAACAGGTGTCTTAACAAGTCTAATGACTCGTCCTCTATCAGATGATATGAAGATGATTACAAAAACAATTTGTTTAACGCTTCGCTGTGGCTGTACGATGTATATTAATTAGGCTTTAAAAAATAATTTGACATTTTGAGAAATAACCTTATTTGCCTTTTTTTCTGAGGGTTGGAAGAGAAATTTGATGTCACTCATGTCCTTACAGTAAATATTGAACTACAGCCTGCAGCTGCTTAGCTTAGCTTAGCGTAGCATACAGACTGGAAATGAGGGGGAGCCACTTGGCATTGCTCTGTTCAAAGGAAGCAAATCTGCCTTCTAGCACCTTCGAAGCTCACAAATGGACACCACTTATCTATTTTTTTTTTATTATTTTAAAAAGCCAAGTGTAGAACAGTTTTTTGCACTAGATTAGTTTAGGTCTTGGTTGAAACAGAGACGGTTAATAGTAAAAAGCGAGATGTCTCACTGACCTTTCATTTCCTGTATCAGCGTCACATGGTTTTTTGCCATGGCTCCGCCCCTTTAGGAGACTAGAAGCAGTCTTGAGACCATTCATTCTTACGGGAGAAATTAATGTGATCACATATTATGACAATTCTTTTGCCCCATTGTCAACCAGACACAGATTGGACCCATTTGTAACAAAACACGCATCTTCCGAACGTTCTGACTCAAAAATGGCATTTTTCAGACACACAAATCAAGAGAATATTAACTTTGTTCGAGACCTGTCTCTGTCTCAGCAACACACTCTCACGAGCTCTGGGAACTGCTGCCTCCCGCCTTGCTTCGCAACGGACATAAACGGACGTTTAAATGGTTTTACAGGTGAAACCACAAATTAAAAGTTAAAACTTACATCAAACAAATATCATGCAATGCAAAATCCATCTGCTTTTATCCATTCACACAATGTTTACACTTCTGAATGAGGCAGAGGGAAGGTGGTTCCTAAGTGTCTTCGTGGGAGGTGTGACTCCGCCCACTTAGGAGATGAGAAGTGTATACCAATTTACACCACTGGCACAGCGCAGAGGAGGGGATCTTGTGTTAATAACTGACTATCTTTGGTTGAAACCACTTACTTCCTGAAGTCTCGGTGGTTGCCTGGCAACTGCTCAGGGACAAGCACACAACCCCTCCTTTAGCAGTGAATTGAAATTTCTACACTTTAGTTGTTAAGAAGATATAACATGTTAATTTGTGGCCTTAAGTGATGCTGGTAGGCAGATTTTGTTAAAAAAAGAAAAAGGCGAGCTGTTTCTCCCTGTTTCCAGTTTTACGCTAAGCTAAGCTAACCACCTGCAGGCTACATATTTGTCATACAAACATGAGTGTGATGTCAGTCTCCTTATCTAAATATCAGAAAAAAAGCAAACTTTACACCCCGAATTGCTGAACGATTTCTTTAATATATCACTCTTTATATAGTCCTTGATTAAAAGTAAAACCAAAAGTTTAAGTGAATGATCAGATTTGCATTCACTGACAAAAATGCTGCCTCTTCAAAGTTAGCTTAGCAGACTACAATAATTGTAGTGTCTTTCCTCACTTTTTACTGATTTTGTCATGCATGCCCTCATGCTGCTGAAGCCAGTGCCTCATTATGCTTTTATGGCCTGTTGCGGTCGTACTCGCACTGCGGTCGCACACTTCGAATTGTTCTCCTGACAGCTGTCTGTGCCTTTTATAATAGCTACTTAAAACAGAGGAAGGTTTTATTGTCCTTCTGAGCATTATTTTTACTGATTCATGTGTCTTTTTATGATGTTATTTCAGCTCCGCGCCAGTACAAAAATAGTCGCAAAATGCTATTCTCAAACATATATACCTAACATATAAACATTTTTACTGCTCGAATGTAATTTTGTGGGCAGAAATAAGAGGGAAAGACAAGAAAGACAAGCATTTCTTGATTTCCTTCCAATAAATGTTTGGAATTGTAATAACCTCTGGGACAGACAGCCTGTTACTGTCTCATGTGGCTGGAGGATCCTGGTTGCTCTCTCTCTGTCTGTGGTATGCGTGTCCAAGGGCTTGTTACTCTTTGAGGTCTTGGTTTGTTTAATGAAGTGGTAATCTGTCTACACAGAGGATCACCCTTGAATCCTAAGTTCACTGTGTCAAGTGGCTCTGTTTATAAACTTCTGAGTGTCTCTAATAAAAAAGGCTGTAACTCCCCCCATGGTTGAGAATGGCATGTCTGATAATGATGTACTTCAGTGGCGTTGACTGATGCTGCTACCTCTGGGTTTGTATATGTTCCTGACATTGGAACATATGCTTGTGGCTCTGCTGTGCTGAGGGCCAAATGCAAATTGTATCCTAGAGGGCAGCTGGCAGGGACGTCCACGCAGGCCAAAGGAGGTTGCGTTCTGCCGGACTGGAGTGTGTTTGTGCAGCCCTTTTTTTTTTTTAAGGGGGTTGAGGCCTTTCCAGCTGTGGCACCGCAGTTTGCCCCAGGACCATCAGAAAAACAACATCAACATTCGAGCTGCAGTAAGGAGACTGAAAACATGATCCACTCCGCAGTGTGTCTGAAATGTTAACTAAAGAAAACAAGCTGGCTAATGGTTTTGTATTTATATATTTTCTTTGCAGGCTTTGAAGTCAGAGAGCCCATGTTGCCTATCAGCCCCAGGAAACTCTCAAAAGTAGCCTAACTGTGAATGTAAAGACACCAAAAAAAAGCTTGATTTCACCTCTGCCTCTGAGGATTTCACGGATTTCACTACAACATTTTTCTTCATTTCTGTGTTTTAACTCGGGCCAAAAGTTTGTCAGGTCTTTCCCAAATGTTACCGACACTGCTCCAGTTGCCCTCCAGGCAAATCAACACCCAATAGTTTTTTATAAAGCTGATTTCCACATGTTGGAGGAAGGAGAGAATTCATCTGACAAATTTTCCATACCAAGAAAAAAAGTGGAACGTTAACTGTGAAACTTACAGTCACTACAAGTACTGTTTACTTCTTGTACTTAGATTATACATACAAGAAATAAAAAGGCACAAAAGGTGCATCTTGTGTTGCTGCCCACATACCTCACTTGTATTGTGGATATGTGTTCAATTAAAGATAACAAGACTGTAGACCATTAAATTTATAATTAGCTGACGTTCAAAGCAATTTCACTGCTTTGTGAACCATATGCGCTTTGTAGGTAAGTAATGTTTTCCGATATTTAATTTCTAAGTTTATTGCAATAGCCTGTAATTTTTTTAAAAAAGTAGTTAAAGCCAAAACAAGTTTGTTTTTTTGTTTTTTTTTACCGCTTTGTTTTTCCTTTCCTACTACCATATCTTTTTACCATATTTATCATGTGCTGCCCAATTAATACCAAATAATGGCGGCATAGTGAATCTGAAGTTTCATCTGAAGTGTCTGTTTATGAACAGAGTCTAAATAAAATACACTTTACAATAAAAAAAATATATATATTTTCATGTTTAGATTTTCATGTTTAACCTAAGTAAAGAAACTGGAGCTACCTTTTTTAAGGACACTATGTCCTTAAAAACAATGTTGTTGACAAACTGTAACTTAAAAATAATGCCAATCACTTCCTCTGTATTGAGTTGGAAGAAAAAAAAAATCTGACTAACAAAACCCAAAATATCTGCATGGACACAAACTATTAGAGGCACATGAAAAAATGTGTTTTTGACCACGTTTGGAGCCACCCTTGATGTCCTGAAGAAGATTCAGCGCAGTCTGTCTTGTGTCAGTGTATGTGATTGTTTTGTTCCCTTTTGTGTGTGTGTGTGTGTGTGCGCGTGTGGGCTGGGGGGTTATTACTGCTTCTCGTTGGTTGCGGCGCAGTCCCGTCTGTCCTGTGGGACATCTGTGGGTTGCGTGATGGGCTTTGTGGAACGGTGCTCTGTTCGCGGAGTTAAACAGGCACAGTCACGAGCTCCAGCAGACGCCATGGGCACAAGTGGCCTCCTCTCTTTGAGGCTCTGTACACACGCACATATGCTTGCATACTACAACATGGAAACGCAAAATGACACTGTTACACAAACATAAAGCACCATCAGTTGTGACCACAGGCGATATCCTGACAAGTTTTTAGGAATAGTTAAATCAAAGGAAAATATTTCACTTGAGGACCTGCAGCGCTGATTTTCCCTCCATCCTGCCCAAGCTGGCCAAATCTTAGAAAGCTGTGAATGAGTTGTCCTGCAGCTGCCAGTATTTTTGGTCTTTATTGGCCTATCAGCACATGTTTGATACATCCCAACCACACCAGCGCCCACCACCCATTTGTCAGTGATGCGTGCGGCCTGCTCTCTATTTGAAAGCCTTTTCACAGCAGCCAAAATCAAGTTTTATGCCCGATGTGTAGCTATCCAACACTTTAATAGCTGCATTTTTATGAGTCCTTATTTATTTTAGTTGAGGAAGGAGTGGGTGTCTGTGTGTACACATGTTTTATCTCCCTCTTGCCCATTTGTCAAAAAGTGAGCCATAAACTTCCACGGAGGTTGGGAACGGAACATCCATTACAGCTACCAACCTTTTTGTTCAAAGTGAGTAATTTGTTAGAAGATGAAGTGCTATTGGCTGGTAAATGTTGTGTATCGGAGTGGTCACTGCACAGCTCGCGCTTATTCAATAGATGAAACGCTAAGTCTCCATTCTCATGTCAGACTCTGATAGATTTTAAATGATTTTAGGGGCAGATGAGGATAATCAAGACCAGAGTGTAAACAGGCCAGAGTTATGTTAAAA
>JAQFJA010000009.1:10767330-10781200 GCA_029874485.1 Naso brachycentron | reverse complement strand
TACTGTAATGTTTTTGTTTCTTTTTTTTTTTCAAATCAACCACTGAAAAATGGCTTTATGCACTGAAAATGTAATTCTTCGGGGTAGTTAATTTCCTGCATCTGTTCTAAGATTGTTAATTTTAATGTTTTTCTGCAGATTTGTTAGGTTAAGGTTTTTCTGCTTTTTTTTTAGGTAGCCAAACATTTATTACAACTTCACCTGTAGAAGTGCAACGTGCCTTTCTAGAGTTCAGTTTGATAAAAAAAAAAAAAATGTCCAGTTCAGCAGTTGTTTCAGCCATAGTTTGATTTCAGGAATTCACAAATGTTGAGGGGAAAATTATATATTTATTATCTCTAAAATCTTTTCTGTGTGGGTTCGAGACAATCAAACTGTAATTGTGCTCGGCATCATTTTTTCTTCCTTGTTTTTTGCTTGCTTTCCTCATACTGTGGTTGTACCTTTACATGAGTTGCAGATTCACGGTTTCGCTCGATGGCTTTACAAAAATTCCCCACTAAAGTGCCTTATACAGTATTCTGTATCACACAGGGTTTGCCAAATAAAAACTGTTCTTGTTTTGAAGCTCTGAGCCCATAATATATGTGCTCCTCGAAAGAAAGAGCTGCACGATGCAGGGCCGTGCTCCTTTGGTAAATATTTGACTAGCAGCTGTGTCCGTGAAGGTGGAGGAACTTGACTTAAAGACAATGAGATACATGCATACTTTTTAGATTAGCACCCGAGCATTTAGAAGATACAGATGTGGATTAGTCTAATATTACCTTAGTAAATTACCCTGAGTGGTGAAAGCATTTTTGCATTTCAAAAGTGACGTCTCAGTTTACACTCTGGCAGAAAAACGGTGTGACGTAACATTTTAGCACAGATAAGAGAACAATTCAGATATTAACCAGCCTAAGAACAAGAGTGTACGGCAGCTTAATGAATGTTCACTGAAGACATGAAACTGTCCCAGTACAAAGAATAAACTGTGGGCTACACTGGACATGTGACGCCTGCGCGTTTTAAATACTATGATCCATCTTTATAGGTCAAATGATGTGAAGCGGATTTGACCACAATGGTCAAGGAATTTTACTGTAATTGGTGCTAAAATGTAACACATGTTCCTTATATTTAATCAAGCATTACATCTACGACAGCTTGGGGAACATTGAGAGTATATGTAAGGGTTTTATGCATCCTCACTTAAGCAAAATCCAATTCCTGAAGTAATTTAAGTTTAGCCACCTACTAAATTTCTTAGCTGTTGCCCCTGAACCATAAAAAAAATGGTCAAGTTTTACTCCCCAAAGCCTCTGGCTCTATAAGAGTAACTCACTCTAAGTTTCTGATCACACCAAATGCATTTTTTAAATGTAACAGCTTTAGAAAAGAAGGCAAAAAGTTTAATTACACATTGTTACATTGTGCATGAAAGGTCTTCAAAAATGTTTTAAATTCTGTTTTGTTGTGGGAAGTAGATAATTAATGTAAATGTGTCTTTTCTGTCAAGTTTGTCCACTAAAAATGAGAGAGGATTCGGTTTATTTTCACCTGAAGGTCTCACAGTCGAATACATGGGGGAATAAATAAATAATGCGCTCAGTCATGAAGTCAATAGAGTCGTGTCGGTTTTTAGTTTCGAAATTTCCGACGCCCCTCGAAGGCACCATGTGACAAACGCGCATCCATTCACACTGCGCGCACGCGGTGCACGACGCTGTCGTCATCAGCACATACAGGAAGTAATGATCGGCTGTCTGGTTAACGGGGAGCGGAGGAGAAGGAGCTGAAGAAGAAAGCGGCGCGATCATGACATCTGGGCTCCAGCCGGCGGCGGACGGCGGCCTGACGGCGTAACACCCGCGGTGAGTACGGAGCGAAGCGAGCGGCTGCGGGATCCGAAACGTTTCGGGTCGCCTCATCGATTTGTGACGGCATCCGTGTTAACCTCTGCGCTGCTGGCTCGACAGGGACATGAGCTAACATATGCACACCAACACACATAGAGAGAGATGACAGGCCTCCTTAAAACGAACTTTTTGTTTACTAACAAATAAACTGTATGGCATAAACATGATTACTGACGCTGTTGGATCTCTGGTGGCTGATGAAAGTGGGAATGTCCCATGAGCACTGTGGGGCCTCTGGGATTGTGCAACTACATAAGTAACTTTTGTGAATCGTTTTTTATCAGACTGCATCTTGTTATTGGACAAAATCACACAAAATGAGATCCACAGTGTTTATGCACATCTGTTTCTGCGACCTCCTGACATGCGCAAGTTTGGGAAGATGCCTACAGCCAGAAGTGAACTATTTATGGGCCTCACACACACTGTGTGTGTCCTTGATGTGTGTCTTTTGAAGGCAGCCTCCACAGATGTCATCCTTCATGGCTGCACAGAGCAGACACACACACACGCTCACACCAACTTCATGTTTGTTCAGGGTCGATCTCAGGCTGAAATGTCAACGAATTGTCCTGGTTAAACAGAATTTCATGCCAGTAAGGTGTGCAAATAATACCTCCTCTGCATTCATTGCTCACTGTGCAGATTAATCTATAATCTGCACAAATGCTCGGAAGTTACTTGTTTAATTGTTCTCATCAACACTGAAACAATTTGGAAGTTTCTAACAGAATTAATTGACAATAGTTGTAATAATCGGTCATTTAAAACAATTTTCAACCAAAACGACCTGAAATTTGTTTTACTTCCTGGTCATCAAGTGTGAAAAAACGCTTGTTTTTCTCCGCTCTGTGTCATTGTAGTTTGAGAGTCTCTGGGTTTTGGACCTGGTGGACAAAGACAAATATTTTAATGACATCACCATTGACTCAAGGAAACTTTGATGGCTGTTTTTCCCCATGCTCTTGACCAAATTCTAACATTTCATTGGCCTAATGATTGACTGAGAAAATGACTGCAGAGTGATCAGAATAAATTCATATGTAATTTAGACTGTAATATAAATATGGAGTTAAACAGTGTGACTAAAAAAAAAAAAATTGGTTACATTTCCTGGTTTTCCTGCCATGTGGCACAGGTTCAACTTATTGCACTGGCACAGTCTCATGCCATTCAGTCAACATTCATCACGCTGCCATAAACTAAACATACAGCACCCTGTGTTCATGTGACCTTTGTTGAGAAATTGGGTCGTACTTGGTGAGGAAGTGTCACATAAAGCAACTTGTAGAACCTCCATAAGTAATAAAATCAATGTGATGCATCTGTTTCGGCTAATCTAGTGAATTCAATACATGACAATTTGTCACGGAACATTATTTGAATTTATTGCAAAGAATCCTTCTAATCAAACACAGCTGTATCTTGCTTGGTTTGCCCGCAAACTCTATGTGCAACATTCTGAATTCAGACTGTTTGAAGCCTTTGAGGAGCATTTTTGGAAGCTCAGAAGTCACATTTTGATTAATGCACTTTTTGAAGGTCTGGAACTTTTTCAACTGAAGGAGTTAAAAAAAGTGACTCTTGCACCTGGGCGAGAGTGGTCACATGGCAGCTAATCTGCCATTTGTGTACATTAGTCACCCGTGATAGTGGTATAGCGAGCGTGACAAAGTCCACAAGGGTGGGGTGGGGGGGGGTGAATGGATCAAGCACCCGACTGTCACCTAGGAGACGGAGTCCTAGTGCATGTGAGACCTAAAGTTTCTTATTTTTATGCTGGCCTGACTTACTTTGTCAGTTTTCAGTCGCAGTTCAGTCAGGTTTGGGCAATAAACTGCTCGGTTGTTGTCATGGCAACACCCCAGGTGCAAATAGCATCTGAATTAGATTAAATTAAGCCTGACTCGTTCTGTCTTACCTGTTGATGGTGCAACTGCTCTGTTGTAATCGGGCTGATCTCTGGCCACACTCTAGTCAGAGTACTGATTACGTAACAGAAACACTCCCATTCTTTCGGATTTAAGTCTTTATCGTCACTGCAGGTTTTCTTTTAACTTCTGTTCTGCCTGCAGCATTGTCGTGGGCTTTCCCCTTTTGTGCAGGTCGAGTTTCTCTGCAGATAACAAATGTTTTCTTTACGTCTCACAGCTGATTGTTCGAGGCTGCTGTAATGAATGATAACCTAATGAACTGTGTCACCTCCTGCACGGTTTGCCCCTTTGGACTGGATCAGTAATCCTGGCAGCCTAGTTAAAGTTCACCGGCATTGTGACAAGCCCCAGTCATGGTTTCCCTGCAAATAATCGGATAGCAGAAAGCGAGCACCGAGCTCGGGAGTGGTCGTGCAGGTCGGCTTTAAAGTTTGGTAAATTTCATGACAAAGGATCAGCCGCCTGGCAGGAGGAGACGAAGGGGTGAGCCTGTTCAGATACTTGGGCAAAATCCGAACGTGTTGCATTAGTTTGGGAACTTGGTGGTGGTCGTTCAGAGGGGGTCGTTTTCATCATTGTGGCCCTGACGTTGCTACCATAAAGGACGGCTGTTTGGCTTGGGGCCCTCTTATGAAAGAGGCTTTCAGCTCTCCGGCTCCTTCCAGTGAATTGCAACCATGTTTAGGGCCGCCGAGTGTGTGACGCTCCTCAGGCTGAGTTTAGAGGTCCCTGGAATTTGGTCAGGAGCCGATAGCACACATTACCTCCTCTGTAGAGCCTCTTGGTGGTGGTCGTTCAAGTATAGAGATAAGGTCACATTAACGTGATTAACAATGTAAGAATACAGTTTCTAATTGCAATACTATGGGTTTATAGTATCATTGCATCTTGTAAAATACTTCTTTTTAGTAGATTTAAGTAAACGTAAGTGTTGGCAGTAATTCTGTGGACAGCTTTGTGACTCACCTGATAATTTTATGTGCTTTATTTTCCTATTTGTCTTTACAGATGTATAGGTGTCAGATGGAGATTAAAGTCAGTTGCTTTATATGTTTTGTGAAGCAGTTTGTGATGTTCTGCTCTTGAAAGTCGCTACTATGGCAGATTTATGAGTTAAGATTTTTTACACCTAAAAAAATTCTTTTAAATGACGACTTTCCATGAACTTAAAATATAATATCAGAAAAGTATTATTATTATTATTATTACTGATCAAATCATTTGAGCTTTAAATTTAACAGTCCACAAGGGTAAAATTGTTTGTTTTTATAATAGACTTGGCAGTGACAAACTTTTATTTTTACTTAACCTGTTGATTACATTTTGATCAAATAACATTTCTGTTTGTACAGTGTCAACATGTTGAAAAGTATCTTGTTTTGTTGAACAGTGGTCCAAACATTTTTAACTGTCAGTGACACAAAACGGATAAAAGCAGTTTATTAAAATTATGACATCATAGAGGCTGGAATGTTTGGCACTTTTACGGATAAATGATAAATAATTTGATTTGTTAGCCAACTGGTTGGTGAACCAGTAATTAAACACTAACATTCATCAAATCAGGACAGTGCTTGTGACAGTGCCTATCTGGCTGGGTGTTTCCTGATTTACCTGCTCATAGCTTCATTGGAATTTATCGGGCGCCTCCCACCCTCCACGTCAGCAAGGTGTCTTCCTGAAATGAGCCGCTTCCTGCTTCTTGTCATTAAACGTTTAGTCCAGCATGCACTCTCCTGTGTGAGCCATCGGGACTGAAGATTTGATTTAGAGGCGGATAGAGTCTACTTATGGAGAGTATGTGAGTAGGATCAGAGTTTTGTTATTTAAAAAGCACTGATGCAGTCATTGTGTAGGCTGAGTCAGATTAATGTTTGAGATAAACTCGTCTGTCCTCAGATAACTTCAGTTGTTTTAGGATTTTTGTTTGCAATTGTGCCATTCATTTTACAATTCTGTTACATAAAGGCCCAAGTCAGTGCCTGTCTAAGCGTCGGGCTGCTTTTACTCATTTAAATACGTTAAAGAGTTAAAGAAAAAACATGTGTAACAACTTTTTCAAGGATAACAATGGAAGAAACCTCTGTAAGAGCATCCAAAGAGATATCCCTCCATCAGGAAATACAGACATGA
Organism: Naso brachycentron; assembly: GCA_029874485.1. Lineage (NCBI taxonomy): Eukaryota > Metazoa > Chordata > Actinopteri > Acanthuriformes > Acanthuridae > Naso > Naso brachycentron. Next base: position 10,775,232 of record JAQFJA010000009.1, on the reverse strand, counting down.
AACAGATATTGTGCGTAAGAAGCAAAGCTCAATCACACACAGTCACAACGGAGAGAGCAAAAAACAAATACACAGCGGGAGAGAGACAGAGAGAAGGACCACATGTGCACAGTGGAAAGAGAAAGAGAGACAAGTGAGGCTAAATCCCCAGGAGGTCGAACATCCAAATCAAAGCAGAGAGGTTCAACAGTCGGAGAAACGTGTCAACTGGAAAGTTTTGCACTTCATAGATTCAGACTAGACAAACTAGTACACACATGTACTCACATGGCAAATTATTATGTTTTGAAAATATAAAAGTTTTTTTAAAAAAAGATTCTGACCGAAAAAAAAACTCCTCAGGCTAACTGTAACACATACAAGACCTGAAGTATAAAAAGATGACTGTTTCACACATCTTCACCCTCATTGTTTGACCAGGAGGAGCAGGACGAGGGTGAAATTAATGAATCACACTTTTAACCACATTCTTTGGAAATATAAACACATGTTTTGTTTGGCAAAAAACAGAGTTATTGCTCTGCTAGCTACCCTGTTGCTTAAAGTGAGGTTTTGTATTATGTTCACAGTGAGCTAGCATCTTGAATTACATTTTAATAGATACGATTATGTGACAGTCCCAGAGTTTAAGATGGGTCATATAAAATATGTTTTATGTTTTACAGGGAAATAAAAGAGATTTTAATGATTAATTCAAAACAAAACAAAAAAAAAAGGATAATTAACACAAGGGTGCAGGATTAGAATGAATGAAAGAAAAATGTATTTTTCTTTGTGTCTTTAAAACTGGATTTAACTAAAAAAAAAACTTAAGTTGTTTATGTGTTAACTGTAATTTCTTGCTCGATCAGTACATGACGAAACACAGATAAGCCTTATTTTTGAGGCCTCTTTGTGAAGAACAGTTGGATTTACTGTCTATCTCTGTGTTTTCTCAGGTCCCTCTGAGCCTCTGTCCTCCATGCCTGCTCCCCCAGGCTTCACTGGACTGGACCAGAATGAGCCTATGAACAACCTGCGAATCTCTGTAGGAGGCCTCCCTATGTTGGCTTCCATGGCCAACTCCACTGACCCTCGTTTCCGCCTGAAGTGGAAGCCCATCGTGGCAGTGGCCATATCTTTGTCCGTGTTTCTGCTGCTGTTCATGCACTTGAGCTCGGGCTTCCGTTCACGCTCATACGGCTCGAACAAGTGGAGGCTCAATCCCATGGACATCGAGCAGTCCGAGTTCCTCTACAATTACACTTACCCTCTCAGTCCACCAGAGCACACGCCGCACGGCACCCGCTACCGCATCGGGGTCATCGCCGACCTGGACACGAGCTCTCGGAGCAACAACAAGCTGATGTGGTTCAGCTACATGCAGCGGGGGTACCTGTTGGTGTCCCAAAGTGGTGACAAGGTGGCAGTTGAATGGGACACGGAAAGGGTGGTGCTGGAAAGCCACCTGGCAGAGAAGGGCAGAGGGATGGAGCTGTCAGAGCTGGTGGTGTTCAATGGAAAACTGTACAGCGTCGACGACAGAACGGGCGTCGTATACCATATTGATGGTGACAAGGCTGTTCCCTGGGTCATCTTAACTGATGGCGATGGAAATGTTGCCAAAGGTCGGCATTAAATTGGTCTCACACTCACTGTTAATCAATATTTTACTTTAGTATTTCCATCATATTCTACTTTACACTTATACCTAACCCTAACCCTGAAACTCCAGCTTTAGTTCCTTGTCATGTTTTGGAGCGGTTACACCTAAGAGAGATTTTCTCCCTTTTCTGTTTGATTAATTTAAATAAATATTTGAGGCCCAAAAATGCCACATAAGTCCAAAAATTAAACATAATGTAGCAGAGCCCTTTTTGTTTTATTTACCCTATCGATTAGTGTAACTCCCCCAGATTTATCTTTTGACCCCTTTTTAGGGGCCTTACGCAAACAGTGAGGACTCTTGACTTCACTATTTATTGGTGAATGAAGTCGTTTAGCTCTAAGTTGATTTGCCACAACAGTGAAATGCTATTCACACGTTGATGCTACTGTATTAACAACCTAATAACACAAACACCTCGGTATTTAAAGTGGGGGGCACTAGGTAGCACCAGCGGGGCCTCAAGAAACTAGGGTGAAGATTAAGAAAAATGCTAAAAAGAAAAATAAATGCAAAATTTTTTTCCAGTCAAGATAATTTTCATGTTGTCATTAGCAGTCAAAGTTGTTAGAGTCCTCGTCTGGCACTGAGCTGCCCTCCTCTGGAAATTTAGCTAACTAGCTTGCTTGCTAACATTAGATAGCTATTGCTAAGTCACCAAAATGGCCCCCTTTTTTATTTGAAAAAACCTGATGTGCTTAACAGGCAAGCTGACAAAAGGTTAGCTGCAAAAAATCCAAAGAACTCCGAGCTGAGTTAAACTCACAAATACGAGGAGGCAGCACACGTAAAGTTTGGATTTACTGCCACATGCTGTTGCTGGTCTGTTGTCAGTTGGTATTCTTGAACATGAAAGGGATGGTGACTATGAGCTGATGTCATGTGGGGACCTCGGTGTGGAAAAGTTTGGGAAGCCCCCAATCAAACATATAATAACCTATCAGTCACAACAGCCATTTTTCTGCTTTACTGATACTTAAAATATATTTTGTTGATAATACCTTTTGACTTTAAAGTGACCACAAGGAACTTTTAAGTTTTTAAGAAACAGTCTCACGATGCCTTTGATGATTATAAATTTCCTGTAACAGCAAACGAGACCCTCAGCGGAAAGACTGCTATTTTTATGTAGTTACTATTAATGCCTCTGATCGGGTCTGAATCCCTTAGCTTAGGCAAAACATGTGACGTTAATGAAAATCGCTGTGTTACGTTAGCCAACAAAAAATAGAGGTAATAGGTCAGGGGACATTACTGCCATACAACTGGCTTATAACTTATTTCCTTTGTCACATAGAATACATTACCTATGTGGTCCATCCTGTGGTCTCTCTTTCACTCGCTTCCAAAACAAATGCACCCATTGCCGGTGTTACGCAGAGTTCTGCATAGCAAAGATCTTTACTACAGTAGCAGCTTGTGTCACTACTGCTTTTGTTCAAAGGGGCCAGTAGAATCAACAAAAACTGAGGGTTTTAAACGCAGGACTGTTATTTGTAGAGTATTTTTATGTTAAGTTGTTTTTACTGAAGTGCTTCTTTCTATCAGGATTTAAAGCTGAGTGGATGGCAGTGAAGAGCAAGCACCTGTACGTCGGCGGTCTGGGGAAGGAGTGGACCACCACTGAAGGTGTGTTCGTCAACAACAACCCAGAGTGGGTGAAAGTAATTGGCTTCAGAGGGGATGTACGACATGAAAACTGGGTCCCCAGGTACAAATCTCTGAAGACTGCTGCAGGGATAGAGCCTCCAGGTGAGCATTTCAATCAGGTCTCCCTCACTTTCGCTTCCATTTCTTTCATTTTGTTTACTCCTTATCGTCTTTCTCTGAATCTCTGCAGGATATCTTATCCATGAGTCAGCAGCATGGAGCGACACTCTGCAGCGCTGGTTCTTTTTGCCTCGCCGCGCCAGCAAGGAACGCTACGAGGAGACGGCAGACGAGCGTCGGGGCACGAACCTGGCGCTTAGCTGCTCGCCAGATTTCAAAGACATCACTGTAGGTCGAGTGGGTCCTCTCAACCCCACTCACGGTTTCTCTTCCTTCAAGTTTGTCCCCCATACGGATGACCAGATCATTCTGGCTCTCAAGTCGGAGGAGGACGCGGGAAAGATTGCTACATACATCATGGCCTTCACACTTGACGGACGCATCCTTTTACCTGAAACCAAGATCGGGGATGTGAAATACGAGGGCTTGGAGTTCATATAGACTGAGAGAGTCGCTCTGGAGGCCACTGCACTGTTGTTCTAGTTTGTTTACAATCCAGTCACTGTTGAAGTAACTGTTCTCACTGTTTCCTTGTTGAGTTTGTTAAAGACACAACTCCAGCCCGTAAAGGATCATCTGCAGTTTGAATAGAAAGACTTTGAGCTGAGACTGTAAACATGGTCCTGTTTTGGCGTTTTGAGAAGGTGACGGTCCAATCAGACGATGCCAGCATGTCACGTGGTGGATCATCTGCTTCCAAGGCCAAACGTGGCCCTCGACAGCACTGTAGCCTTTTCTTGCAATGAATGTACAAAAGATTGATTTATCAGACTGTGATCTTTTTCTCCTAAAGCATACATGTTCATGCACATACCTAACACTCTGGAAAGGTCAAAGGATTTTTTCCCTTTGCCTCATGTTAAATGTCATTCTGTACACACCAAGCCTGTTTTGTTTGTTTTTTCCAATGGAATAACTAAACGCCTGTTTTTATTCTTCGTAAAACTCAACTTTATTTGAAGGACATTTCGGTGAAAAATTATTTTTATTGTATGTAATGTTTTTGGTGGGATGAGTAAAACCTTGATTCTTATTTGCTGAGTCTTGACATTTAATTTCGCCTTTGAACTTTCCTGGACTAGTTCAACAAGACTTAGATCTTGTTCTCAAACAAGTTGCAGCTGGACCGAGCACTGTTGTGCAACTCTGCTATTTTCTGCTTTTATTGTTGAAGAGTGAAACGGGGTGGAGAGGTGAACCTATGCAATCGACTTAACAGTGTTTTTAGCAGGACGTTTAACAGGAGAGAGAGCTTTATGTGGCGTCCTCCAAAAGAGAAACGCACAATCGAGGGCATCAGAACTTTACAACCTGAAGGTAAAGTGGATTCATGATATGTATCGATTTAGCATATCTTGTCCTTTATGGTTGACCTTTAATTTTGCCCAGATTAGGGTTAGGGTTTGTCTAGTCAGTTCTAATTTGAAAAGATATGAAATTAAATTGCACCCATCTAAATGAAAATGTATGAAAAGTACAGGAGAGATGTGACTGATTAATATTTATCCTTTGATACAATAACTTTCATTTATATGAAGATAGACCAAAAGCAACACACCATGTCCACTCTTTGTACTGAGAATCAATTTAGCAAGGATAGAAAATCCCCAAGAAGAAAATCATTTCTCACTTTGCCTCATTTTGTTATTTCTGTCAGAGTGCCACACTTGCTGCTGGACATGCATATACATCGAGATGTAGGCATTTTGTGGCTTCTGCTACTTCTCTGCGTCTCTGGAAGTGCATTCAATTTGGACCTGATCAGTGAGTAATAGAAAGCGTACTGTGTCAAAGAACAATTTATAATTTTGCCTGATCTAACTCATGATAGTTTATTCTCACACTGTATTTCAAAGTAGAACTGTAAACTCTGAATAGTTTATATGATACTAGGATGATATTCTGACCACACTGATTCCATACAGACTGTATATATCTGAATTTTTGCATAACCTCTGCTGTCATGGTCTTGCCTACTATCCATGTGTGTGTTTGCATACAGAAAGGAACCGTGAGCCACAGGAAGGTGACGTGAGGCTCTTTGGCTCCAAGAGTAATTCAGAGGGCCGCGTTGAAATCTACCACGAGGAGCAATGGGGAACAGTGTGTGACAACGGCTGGGGCATGGCTGAGGCCGAGGTTGTGTGCCATCAGCTCCACTTCTACGGAGCCAAATATTTTGTTGTAGAAAAGGACTTCGGAGAAGGTGCCCTTTACTTCCACTTATCCTCCACCAGAGGGCAGTAAAATAATTGCTATGACTGAGGAGTTGAGATTTGAGGAGTACCTATTAAAACTGCAATTTAAACTATCAAAAAGGTCACTGGTGCTGCTCCAGTTTACAAAGGTATGTTCTCTTCTTTTACCTTGTAGCACCTGGACCTATTTGGCTGGATAATGTGAAATGTGAAGGCACAGAGAACAATCTGGTGACTTGTGAATTCAAAAACTGGGGAGTAACCGACTGCTCCCACAAACAGGATGTTGGAGTCATTTGTCACCCAAATGAATCTAAGCTCTTACAAGGTAAAGCCCCTTTAATATTGAACGCATATTTCACTAGAAATAGTTTCTGTTTGGCCGCTGCTTAATACTCCTCTGGCAAATTTGCTGTTAAATGTTCATTAAAATGATTTGTGATTGCAGACCAAAATGGGACCACTGAATACTTTCTGGACCACAGCTTAAGTCTGTCTGACGACCTCGGCCAAATCTTTGATAGTGGAAAAGGCTGTGACTTCCTGATCTCTGTCCAGAGTGCGACTGGTAACAGACGGGATGATGGGAGCTTAGAGATGGTTGGGGAAACGGTTTGTGCGCACAAAATGATCCTCTCAAGATTCCCACTTTTCAATGCTTCAGATGGGACCTCTGGCATCACGGTCAACGTCAGCAGCTCATGCCAACCACATTTCACAAACTTTATCAGGTAAGAATGCAGAGGTTTTATTGATATTACCCAGTTTTTTAGCATGTAAATAAAAAGAAAAAACCCTGGAAAATGGCTTATAAGAATCAAATAGATATTCTGCAATCTTGTTCACAATAGGTACATTTACACCCGCAAGACAGATGTGACCTTCTCCTCTGCACAGTGCCTCCACTGGTTAGCTTCTCAGTTTGGGGTGAAGCAGCTGATGGAGGACACAGGCCGGCTCTTCATTTATATCATCCCACAGGACAATTTGTTTTACACTCAGGTGTCCCTTTACAAGTATGCAAAGGAGACTGGGGACTTGATCCTCCAGGAGAACTGTATTCAGTATCTGGCCTGGAACTACGAGAAGTTTGCAAGGTCCCCTGCTTGGACCAGCATATCCGAAGAGCTCCTCAGGGCCCATCTAGCCCGCTCAGACCTGGTGCTGCCAAATGAGTATTTCCTGATTAAGGCTGTAGAGACTTGGATCAAAGAGAAGGGCAACTTTGTCAGTCTGGAAACCCAGGCTGACCTGCTGAGTCGCATTCGTTTCCCTATGATCCCAGCTGAGAAACTGTTTGAACTGGATGGCAACGCTTCTCTCCAGAGCAGTCATAAGAAAATCTATCATGACAACATGTTGAAAGCATACCAGTTTAATGTTCTGCTCTTCAGCAATCTGCCGGTGGACAAAGAAGACGAAGACTACCAGCCCAGGATCTACACTGATGAGCCATGGAGCATTACTATGAACCCTGCCGGGCCATATCCATTCCAGTCATTCTATCGAGGTCGGCGCCGTTTTACTTCACACAGCAGCAGCAGGAGGCGCTATAACTCTAATTTGGACAATTATCATACAACTGCCCCTCCAGAACTCCCGACCATAAGCCAGTCATTCAGCACGCCTCTCCACAACAGCCTGATGTTTAAGGACAACAAGGTTCTCTGGAAAGCAAGTGTCTTCAGGAGCCAAAGTGAATGTTCAAAACAAAAAAAGGATTGTGCTTCGGTCCCTGCAGCAGGGCTGGATCCCCTAGACCGTCTCGCCAGTCAGACCACAACCTCTTTTCGTAACAAGCTCCTTGTGATTTGCGATGACACAAGACACATCTGTCAGATTCAGGACTTCAGGCACCACATCGCTCACGTCACTGTGAATGGGACCCACATTGTAACATATCCCTGTCCCAGTGACAAGTACGTCTACCGCTTTGTAGTGGTGCCAGAGTATGACTGATCTGATGAACAGCTGCGCCAGGCTGAATGTTTCTCACATCTGATCAATCTGCAATCCTACTATTCAGCATATTGTAATGATACTACAATATCATCTCTGTGTTTTTTCATGAAAATCTAATGTTGACTGCGACAAATTTCTTGCCAAGCTGCACTTAAATTCGTATCAAGCATCTTTTCCTGCTTTTTCAATAAATGAATGACTAAAAGAAAATTCTCGAACCTTATCTGTGTGTGTCAGCATTTTATTAGAGCTGTCACAGTCTGCCCCTGTCACTCACCCTGGATTCAGTACTTTTCCACTGCTTCACCTCCTCTGCTCACTCCACAC
>JAQFJA010000009.1:10692507-10708089 GCA_029874485.1 Naso brachycentron | reverse complement strand
ATTTGTTTGTTTTCTCCTGGCCCTGAAATGAGCAAGCATTAGATAATCATGACCAAAAATACTTTAATTACAATGTCTGTATTAGTTAATATGAACTGCTTGTAAAATAACAATGTGACAAAACATTACATTGTTTATTTTTGGTATGGACGGGTTGACTTGCCTAAAAATTGCTTGTAAGTGTATTTTATGCTTAAAAAACTGGATGAAACTTCCTCAGATTTAACAACCTGAATAAAGAGAAAATTCACGTTCCTACAGAGCCTGTAGCCTTTAATAGGGCTATAAATCTACTTATTCTGCAGTTCCATTCTGAGACTGTGTACACAGGGGTATTTTGGGTATTTTTAGTCATATATATTCTATCCTCTTGTGCACAATATAAATCTTTACTTGTCAGCTCTGTGTTACAATTAGCTAAAACCCTACAAACACGTGGATCCCATATTTGCTCTAGTCACAGGAAGCTGTGTCACCGCGGGACTGCAGAGTGCAGCCGGCACAGCAGAGGGCTCCAGGTGACTCATAAAGATGCACAGACATGAAGCGAGTGCTCACGTCTTCCTTTTGCTGCAGACCTACCTGGGGCAAGTGTACACTCATGCTGTAAAAACTCACCACTGGAGACATGACAGAGAGTAACGCTGGGACTCCTGCACACCCTTTTGGCATGCCTCATTAGCATTAGGATAATGCTCATGCACTATTCTGAACAAAAAAAAAAAAAATGCACAGCTGTCTCCAACACAGACTGCATTGTTAAACTGGAGGTGATGGAGATAGCGTGACTGGATCCCATGACTTATCAAGAACGAGGAGACCTGGATTCAAGTGTTGACTCATTAAAACAGCACATTGTGGACTTGGTGACTTTCTATCTCTTTGGGATTTGACCAGATGTGTCCAAAGTGGAATGCCATTACTCACCATCAAGTTCAGTACTACTTATTTTTTTTATTTCATTTTTTTTCCCAGCATCATGTCTGTGGGCTCACTGAAAAGGGTTTATGATATTAGTCTTGTGTTTATTTAATAATATGACCCATTTTTGACATAAGGAGGCCTTTATGTTTTCTCCTCGGGCTGCTGGGTCTGGGTCGTATGATATAGCATCCCAACCTCTGAAACACAAGATCTCAGTATTCTGGTTTAAAGGGAGAAATTCCAGTCAAATATCTACTAATTGCATTAAACAGATATAATATTGTATGTGTCTGTGCGGCAAGTTCATTATGTTTTTAGTCTAATATGTAAACGCAATGCTTAACAAAATGACAAGAAAGGATATAGTCTTACTCCGAATTTCCTTATTAAACAGAAAAATAAAACTGCACACCTGCTTAGAAGTAAGATGCGCTTTAATGCCTTATTAATTTATTGTAAAAACATCATTTAAAGTTGTCAGAACATTATAAACTCACCTAAACCATCTTGGTTACATGGTCTTAATCTGCTGACCAGCAATCACTAACCCTGATTTTGTTAAAAGTAAACCATTATTTCACTGTGGTGGATATGAAAACATTTAGCAGTTTTTAAAAACAAAGCAATTACTGATAACATATACTCTTGTTAATTTGTTTTTAATGTATTGTAATGCTATCATTAGGGCATTAAAATTCCTTTTAAGCACCAATTGAACTGTGTATGCATTTTTCTTACTTTAATTATTTGTGATACTTATCAGTTACTATCACACTTGTTAGAAAGGCAGATATTTTAATTTTCATATTGCTCAGCCTTGCTCTGTGTGTGCGTGTGTGTGTATGAGGAGGAGGCAGAAAAAGGATTGACCACTGGGTGGAGCCTCCATGTTAATGGCAGTGACAGTAAAATAGGGTAGAGAGAGAGTGAGGCAGTGAGTAAGGCTTCTTTAGCAAATGGACTGTGTCAGTGCGCTGGGAGCATGCTGGGAGCTGATCGCTGTCCTGTACAGTTGAGAAAACCCGGCAGTACCTCTCTCTCTGGCTGGAGGAGCTGGCTCCTTCTCTCTGCCACTTCATGTCATGCGGACGTCCGACTCGCCTGCGCTGAGCCACAGGAGCTGACAGGAAAACGGGGACTGCTGGGTCTGTTTTTATACTGAGCAGGAGCGATAAGGTGAAGTAGAGAAAGAAGAGGAGCCCTCTGGAAAGAAACAGAAAGTGACACTTTTGGGGGATTTCTCGCACAGGTTGGCGCTTACATTTGCTTGTTTACATGTTAATTTGTTGAGACTATCTTGTTTTTGTAGCTTGTCATCTTTGGTACTTGCTGTCATGTAGGACTTTGGTCAGTTTTCATTGAATCTGCATCCATCCACAGCCTCAAAGTATTGAATAGTAAATCAATAAAGTGATGCATAATACAAAAGAAGGGATGAGAATCTTCTAAAGCTCTACATGTTTTGACTTTTTGCCTTGTGGAGTCTCTGCTAGCCTGTCCTGTTTTTCTCCAGCCTGGTTTGTTGTGTTGTTGGTGGTTAATAGAGCTTTCCTGAGTGACATGTGAGATGACTGAGTTGTGGCGCAGGAGGCCAGTGGCTGGGCAGTGTGCTGCTGTCAGCGAGGATGAGGTGTGTCTGTGTGGAGAGCAAGAGGGGGGTGGTGGTTTATTGATCAAATATCTAAAGAAATAAAAGTGCACCCAAAAGCAAGGGTTTTATGACCTCAGCTGGAGAGATTTCCCTTTAGAGATTATGCAATTCAGTGGCACAAAAGATGATTTCACCTACCTACGACCAACAAGTAAATGTCGAGCCTGGACACACATGTCAAACCAAAGATGCTGAAGCTGTCCCATGTCTAGGCCTTGTTGAGGAATGTCCTGAGAGGCCCTCGCAGACACAAAGGAGGAGCTGTGATCGTCCCACCGCTCTTCCCACCATCTGTGTTCTCCTGCCATTCACTGTCCCACGCCTCCCCGGCCAAACACAGGGCTCCTTTGCCTGTTTCTTCTTCTCTTTCAGTCCGCCTTCACCTCCTCCTACCCCTGTGCCAGGTCAGGTTGGATGCTTTTTGGCTTTTTGATCCATAACTGGTGGTCCATTTGAGTCTGTTTTTGTGTTTGGCAGCTATGGATCTTGAGGTCAGAGTTGAACAAGTTCATTTGGGCACACTGGCATTCCTTCACAGCCTCTGCTCAGCTTTGTTACAAGCTGTCTGGACCAGAAGCTGAAGATGTGTGTTTGTGTGTATGTGCTTTCAAATATATATGAGGCGGAGTGCCCCTTGGGATTTACTGTAGTAATGAGATTCAGCCTCTGGTCAGAGATCACAGACGAGACGTTCAAGTCACGTTTCAAATCACCTTTTGTTGTTTCAGCTGCTAACAGCGGGAAAGATCAGAAAGCTTGGACCAATTTTAATAGACCTTTGTGTGTTTTTGCCCATCCCAGCTCACATAATCGATTGTTTGTGTGTGCGTGTTTGGTGCTGAATGCATTAAAGCTCATCATGAAGTGGACTGTTTCTTGTTACAAATGGCACTCTTATTCGTTTAGGCTAGAGGTCGATTGATTGATGCCTGCAGAGACCTTTGGGGATGAGTGTGCCTTTTGGCTCGAAAATAGGAAAGTATCCATGTAACTGCACGGACACATGCTGTACCTCAGCAACAACAACCTTAAGAAACAGGGTTGGGGGTGGGAGGGAGCTCTGGAGAAAACTGATAATCCTGGTTGCATCTTGAAAATGAGATTGGCTAGAAACAGAAAAACAAGGACGTATAGAGGAAAGATATGATGACATGACATGATAAAGAAAGAAGAAGGGTAATCAGGCTAATGGAGAGTATTGTAAGGACCACGTGGAGGCTGTTTTACCGCAGTAAACAGATGCAGGACCTCATGCAATGAATGATTTCTGCCCACAGTGTCATTCATCTGCCTCGAGTAGACTGTCCACTTCATCAAAATGTAATCATGCGCAGACACGTGGTGGAGAAATGAATTTGAATTACTTTGCATATTTCCTAGGTCAGTAGATCATAGGCAGCATTGTGGCGTAAATATATTCATTGATGTCTCAATCTGCTGCTGAGAAGCAAAAAGAGCTGCATTTTAGTGTAAAGCCTTCAGTGTCTCACCTAAAACACATCAGTACATGCAGTAGGTTTAAAAAAGTAACCTGTCATTTTGTGTGGATGTGTTTTAAGTCCATTTAGATGTGTATCTTGTTACTCTGTTCAGTAGCTTTGTCACTAGGTGCAGCCTAGGTGAGGAGCTCATTTAGTTATTAAGTTTTTTTTTGTTTCTTGTAGCAGTCGTGTGCTTAGAGGAGCTCCCTAAATTGGGTCACATCTGCAGGGAGTGGGGCTGAGAGATCCTTCAAGCACTCAGAATTCTAATTTCCTTATTTTCCAATGAGAGTTCTTCAGCGATCTGGGTGGAAAAGAGACATCTGCCTCCTCTGCCAGGATGGCAATCAGGATGTATATTAGTGGGCTCCGTCACTGTTGGAGAAAGAGCTATAATTGGTATCTCCCTTGATGTCACCTCCCTGGCGCTCTCCGTTGACCCGCCCTCTCTAAAAACGGCTTCGCCCATCTAGGAACTCTGGAGACGCTTTTAGAATCAAAAGATAAGGACATACATAGTCAAAATATTGATATTAAATGCAATTTAAGGCTTTAATGAAACACAGTGCCCAGTAAAAATTGTTGGAGACACGGTAATTTAACAAAAAGTGTTTGTATGTAGTTGTTGAAAGGGAAGAGAGACACACCAACTCAGTGGGCATAGTGACAAGGCACCGTGATTATATTCAAAGGGGAAGTATTGGGTGCTTGAGCCATAAATTTAGGTTAAACAGCACTCAGTAGTAATGAGGGCCATGGCATGGCGAGACAAAGCTCAGATTATAGTGTCCCAGATTTGTTAAAGGGGCTCTTGTGTTTGTACCTTGATGTAAAGATATTGCCATTATTTTTCCAAACTGCTTTGCACCAGTTGGTCTTGACAAGTTATTCAATACAGGAAGGTTTTAACAAAAAAGGGTGTTTTGTGGTTACAAATGCAAATCAGTTTTTATTCCTTCTTTTCTGAAATTAAGTATCATTTTCTTGCTACTGTAAATGTCCTGCCTTGCTTCCTGGTTAACAATCACTCAAACTGAAACTGAATGGACATTTTTGCAGCGACGTCATAGATTCAGTCTGAATATTAGCCTACAGTTTTGACAGTTTCAGTCAATGTTGATAGGTTAAACAAAAAGCAAGTGGCCGAGTGCTGACATGATACCAGGCATGGTGTGGGATGCGCTGTGTCGGTTATTGGCCCAAGGTGTTGGTGTTATGTGTGTGTGTGTGTGTGTGTGTGTGTACGACTACACAGCTCAATTTGCATGTGATTTCCCTGAATCACCCATTTTCCAAGCGGCGTGAGTCCCTGAAGGAGTGTAGATGCGGGTGGCCCTGGTTTTGCTTTTAGCTGTGAAAAAGGCGCCAGAATGCTGCAGTGGCCTCTGTTTGTGAGAAACTCCTTCAATCAGGTATAGACAAAACAGGCAGGTAGTAGCACTTTGTGAATATAGTCTTGCGTAAGCAAAAGATTGATAATAAGCTATGAGGAAATCTGTCTTAAGATAATTATCTTCGACTTTCAGGTGGACTTGTTGCCTCCATCACTCCTCCTTGATCCCATTTGCCATGTCTGTCTTCTGTCTTTCTCATTTCCTGTCTGTTTCTGATGACAGCCTCTTTTCATCAGCCTTGCCAGTGCAGAGGTTTGCTGAATGACAGCCAAGCGCACCCAGACGTACAGAAAACAAGCAGCTCTCAGCATTTAACTTAAGTGGATGGGTTCCCCCACCGTCTTCTGCTGTGTTCTGGGAAAGGACACCCACTTGGTGCCAATCTCTTGCACATGCGTGGGTGGGGCTTTTCCCTTCAAAGTCGTGGTTTGATTATTTTGGGTGGAGTCAGGAAAACAGTGACGCGTGCGCCCGATTGGCTTTTTGTGTAAGTCTGAGAGTGATGTCAGATTGGGGGTCAGGGTGGCCGTGCGGGTAGAAATCCTTCCCTTTAATTATAAGACAGAGTTCATCATCCATTTGATCTGCTCTTGGGCTAAAATTCTGATTTACTGCAAACTCCTTGTTTGTGCATGTGACCAGAGAGGTTTTAATACTCAAATAATTAAGCTCCATTGCTCAGTTGCTTTCTGTCTCCTCCTCTGTAAAATTACAGTCCTTTTGTGAAGCTCTTCTCCTGTCAGACCTTTACTTCATGATCCTCCTTGAAGCCAGGATGCCGTGGTCGTGTTGTGTTCGGTCTCGCTGTCCTGTTTTGTGTGGCTGGGCTTCAGCTTCCTCCAGCAGTTGCCAACTGATCCTCTCTGGTGGACTGCTGCTCTGGGTGTTCTCAACATGACATTAACTCATCCAGTCGATCAGGAGACAGGGTCATTGGATGCAGGAAGAGGCATATATCCTCAGACTTGTAAACACTGTGTTTTGTATGTGTGTTGTGGCTGTCTGTGCACCTCTGTCTGCAGCTGGGTTTCCATCAGCCTGTTTTTATGTACATTTTTGGAAATGTACATAAAATGGAAACACAGAAAATTTGAGAAAATCCCAAATATCGCAAACACGTTTTTATGCTCGAGAGAGGTGGAAAAGTTGGCGTATCGACAAAGGGTATATGCAAGTAAGTGCAATGGATACAGATTTGGCGAAAAAAAGAATGAGATTTAGAAGTCATGTGACTTAAACGTCACTCCGGCAACAACAGTCCTCTGCACTGGAGAAGCAATGGCAGCAGCGATGACGAAAACACAAGGTACGTGTAGACTGATGAGGAAACTTCAACATTTCTTTACTTGGGTAGTTGCATTTTCCCTCGTCTTCTTCCCTGTCCCTTTGCGTTTGTTTATTTGCGCCTTTTAATTACATCATCATGTTGCTCTGTCTTCCTCTGCTGTTCTAAATGACACCTGACTGAAAACTGTTGCACCACTGACTGCTTATCTCAATGAACTTACTCCTAATATCCGCATAACAGTATTGGATGGAAACAGACATGAATGCGCATTTTCTTTTGCTGAATTTCAAAAAATTTGGTTGAAATTTGCAATATATTTTAATGGAAACCCAGCTTGTATCCATATGTCCGTACCCGTTTAAGGAACTGATCTCAAGGGAACTTTCTGACCAAAACAAACTATATTGTTGTCAGCTTCACCTGTAAGTGAGAATGGTTGTGCAGATGGTTGCCGTGGATATTTTGAACATTTGGGATGGATGCGGCTGGTTTGTCAAGGCATACTGCAGGCCGTGAGGTATGATGTGTCTCTCCAAGCTGTCTGGAAACAAGATGGAAGACAAGATGGCTTTGTTTTGGAGCTCCTGAACCAGCTCTTGTTTTGGACTTCCATTGTCCATTGTCCCTGTGTTAAATATTAGCAGACATTCCAGTGAATGTCGTGGTTATTTATCTCTAGCTGTTTTGCGTAGCATGCCTTTTGTTATTAAAATAATTGCTGTCCATTATGCAGCATATATTTTCTCTCCAGGACATCTACTGAATGCCTATTTATTTAGGATTTTACATTTGGATTAATTTGCCTTTTACCGAATAATTAAATGAGCTGATTTGCTATTTGTGAAGCTGTGTGTTTTGTTGTGTGTCTCAAACCAAAATGAATCTCATAATTTCTGGATGGCTGGTCTTGTCCTCACCTCAGTGATCGCTGTGCCACATTTTGTTTCGCTTTTGTCACCATAATTCCACTGACCATTCACTGAAGAAACATTGTGTCAGCAGTTTAGCTTCTTACATTTGCACATGAATTTTACCTCTGTGGTATTTGAGGATTATGTGAGACTGATATTGAATTAATGTTTTCATTTGTGAGAGTCAGAAAAGTTTGTTTAGGGAAAATTGACATTTTTTTCCAGGTCGTTCGTGCTGTCAAATACTTTTTGAACATGTTATTAGAAACCTTGTGCTGAAGGTTCCTTTGTATTAGCTTCTGCAACTCTATTGCCATTACCTTGTTAATCGTTTTCCAGATATTCATAGTGTCAGCCACTGCCTGAACTCTTTTAACCTTTAGACGTGCTGCTCTGATACGAAGGTAAGAGGTGGGTGGGGGTGCAGACTGTGCTTGCAGTTGTAGGCGACAAACTTTTGAAAAACCCAGTTGTCAGTGCGTCAAAGGTCGAGTCGTAATCACTGAATGTTGTCCATCATGTGGTCTTAAGGTCTGACAATGGGGGATGAATTCATGTTGCACGGCCCTGTAACTGTCAAATAAACCCACCAGCATCTCCTGGTTACGCTCCTAGCCTGTCGTACCTTCTTTATTCTTGGAAACTGTGAGCTTTTCCACTCCAAAGACTGTTGTTTGGTTTCTAGGTTAGCCATAGACACAATGCTCACCGGTGATGATGTTAGACATGAAGCGTGGGTCATCCCGGGCCTGCTGGGGGAGATCCTCGCTGACTCAGACACGGTGCGGCTTTTGCTTGTAGGGGCACACACGCAGACACACAAACACCATCAATCAGGACACGTTGCCGTCAGTTCTCGGCACTGACTAATTTTAACAGCCTATAGTCTGAGAGACTGAAGCACTGGCAGAGCTTTGAGACCTGTCACGTTTGTGCTGCTCTGGCGCCGATGCTCGTGGGCTGCTTGGCTGACCTGAGCTGTTTCACTTAGTCGGACATATTACACAGGAAAGTTAGATCCTCTTCACCTGGATGCTGCAGACTTAGTTTACTGTTGGTGAGTGTTTGTTTGCTGTCTGATCCGTCCTCTTTTCCTCTCCTCTCCTTTTATTTGCTCTTTGGGGCATACATTCACTCACCCTTTAATGTAAAGGAAAATATAGAGGGCAATGTTATTTTTGGAAACAGACACATGGGATGGATATGCATAGAAAAGGACAAAGGTGTGTTATATTTTGGGTAATTCTGTCCTAACTTTTCATTTTCTCTTCCATTTCTCCCCAGTGCCGGACGACCTCACCCCAGAGGAGCAGCAGGAGCTGGAGAATATCCGCCGGCGCAAGCAGGAGCTGCTGGAAGACATTCAGGTAATACTGGTCTAGGACTTTAAGCCGTTACGTTTTTGGTTGTCCATTTGTCCCATTCTCGTGAACATTATATCTCAAGGACGCCTTGAAGACAGTTCTTCGAGTTAAAGACACTTGGAGTCAAGGATGAACTCATTAGATTTTGGTGGTCAAAGGTCAAGGTCACTTTGATTTTATATTTGTCCCATTTTTGTGGGACAGTGTTGACTGTTTCAAGTTCATAATAAACAATAAAGAAAATAAACCACTTAATCTTCACTGGAAACAAATATTTCACTTGGCAGCAATTTTAGAGTGCTGTAACACGTATCTTTAATGTAACTAAGATGCTTGGTTTTACAGTCAGTCATCTTAAGGAAATACTGAAGTTATCCACACATAGAAATGAGTAAGTCTGAGATTTAAATGCCTAAGGGGCAAGATTTGTTTTGGTGTCCTACAAGGTCCAGACATGTGGCTCACTTCCACCACCATAATGCTTAACTGCAACTCCTGCTTTTTGATTAAACATTTACCTTCTAGCCAGTTGTTCAAATTTCTCTTTTCCAAGGAGTCCTTCAAACATTTGACCTCAAGTGGAATGTGAAGTATTTCCTGCCAAGTGCTCTTTGCCTTAGCCGACCATTTGTGTTTTGTGTTTAGCCATTTGTGTTTTGAAAATGTACTGTCAAAATGTATTCTTCTTCTTTTTTGTTGATAAGTATTTGGTTTTGAAAATAATGTGAGTGTAAAATTGAGACACACAAATGATTCTGCATACAGATGAAACAGGATTATGCTCTTAAGAGGAGTGTGCTCATGCAGCTGGTTGAATATCCCTCATGTTTGTTCTGATATAAAAAAAAAAAAAAGAGCCAGGATTCAAATCAGCTCGGCTGAATTTGCCTTAAGTGGTTTGTTCGAATCCTGTCCATAGACCATGTTAATTTTCTGGGCTGTTGCCTTGACCGGCGAGCGTAGCTGATTATCGAGGCTAGCTGCTCAGGTTGGTTCTGTCAGTCTGTAACGAGCTCTGTAAGCAAATGACACACGGGTGAGAGACTGTCATGTCCCGACAGAGTTTGCCACCAGATGTCCCATTGGGCAACTTCCACTGGCCCTGATCACAAACACTGGAGGCGTGATCTGACACCCTCTCTTTTATGAGCCTGGGCCCCCATTGCTGCCCCTCCCCCTCTCTGGCCACCACACTGCCCCCATCTTCTCCTCACCTCCTCTGAGGTCTGCATGCTGACCCCTCTCCTTCTTGACTCCTACACCCTCCTCTGCTGGTCTGCATGTCATAGCCCCCCACCACAGCCACCCACTTTCCTGTATGAGCACAGGCTTTGTTTTCAGAGGCAAGCATCTGAAGAATGTGTTGTGATTGCACAGGCCTTTACAACACAGATGTTCCCTGTAGGGTTTGACCTATAGTGAGTTGATATTACTCTTAAGAAATTATACACTAACACACAGCAGCTGTGTCAGAGGCTTCACTGCCATCTTTCCATGTAGTGTAATATGAATTTAAAGTGAATCAGTACATTGCATGTCAGACGTTTGCAGGCTTCGTCACGCAACAAATAAAGTTGTACATGTATAGTTTGGGAACTGTCAACAAAACCAGTTGCTGCCAATGGCCAATAAACCTTAAATATGAAAAAGGATTTTGGAGGAGAGGAAGAAGGAGGAGTTTTTCCTAATTTTTTTTAAGCCTTCTTTTAAAATGTGTATGAAAACAGTTTCATGGAATCACTCCTGTCTGTATGTAAGGCTTCTCTGTTGCTAGAGTCAGTTTTTCCCACCCTCTCATCCTTTACTCTCTGCGGTGCCCTCACCGCGCCAGGCTGGCACCAGCGGGCCTGGCTCGATCGACTAAATCTGCCGCTAAGGCCATTAATCACTAAAACGCCACAGAAAATATAATCCACTTTTACGCTTTCTTACTCCATTTGTACTGAGGTTATCCACAAATGTTCTCTGCCTAATCACATTCAGGATGAGAGGATTGTTTAGGAGAACACACACACACACACACACACACAAACACGTTCGCTCATAGGAGATACACAGAGTTACTACCAGTTTTTAGTCTAAGGAAGAACTTGATGTGCAGCAGTGTGTGAGGAGGCGACTGCTCTCTTTGCTGAGCTGATGTAAGTGTTTGCTGTACGTGATAAAAGGCCACCTGGCTTATAGGCAAACAAGTGATTCACACATGACGGCCTCTCCCTCAACGCTGTTTGAAAGAGGTGTCACGTGTTTTTAGGCAAACACTTTGCATGTTGTTTGTGTTGGTCACATGCCCCCGGGTGTGAGGAAAACTAGTGGACAGATGATGAATTCATTGACACGACATTTTCAGACTGACATTTCTGTGTTTTCTGCAGCGGCTGAAGGATGAGATAGCAGAAGTGACAAGTGAGATTGAGAACCTGGGTTCCACTGAGGAGCGGTAAGAAGAAGGCACCTCATCATTGTCACCACACACACACACACACACACACAAACACACATTTCCCGCTCTGTTTTGCCTAAATTGACTTGCTGTTTGCCTTCTATTAACTTAGCAAATGAAGCCGTCAATTATTAATGTCATATGGCCAAGTCGGGCCATCCCGCCGTGCCGAACGCACTCCCTAAATTGGCTGTGCTTTTAAGGTAGTTTAAATGTTTCATCAGGCACACCCCCATGATGGGAGGCCTCATTGAATAATGCAGTGGGTGTACGGGCAGAAGCAGACAATGGATGGTCCCGGGGGAGGGAGTGCTTGGGTTTGGTCTACTCAAGAATCCCATCAGCTACCGAATAGTACTAAAGCACTTTCTTCTGGATCTAAAACTCATTAAGGGTTACAGCACCTTCTTGTGATCAAAGTTTCCTGTGATCCGTTCATTAAAGAAAGTACACCATCAGCTGTGTTTGAGTGTCGGACTCTGGCAGACAAAGCCAAAGGAATGCTGATGTGACTGAATGAATGGGAAGAAATGGTGACCTCTCACCAGCTGGGGATGGAGATGTAACCATGGTGATGGCGGAAGCTTGGAGCGCCCTTTGACCCCCGAATAACTCATGGCCTGAGAAATGAGACGTTCCCATATGCGTGATGTTTAAATACTTTATCAGCACTTTGTCATCACGGTGGAGGGGTGGAAAGGCCGGCCTCCGCTAAACAAATGGAAAATGTTAACGGGAAAGATACTTTCAGGAAATGAAGTGAATACATTCATTGTGACGGTCCGAGTCTTGACTAATAATTGCAGTGATGCATCATCATTTAGTTGGATTTGTGTGCAGTTTGATTCATGAGTTGTGCCACAAAGGCAAAAAATATCAATGAAATGAAAAAACATGTTTTATTTTCTCAAACGAAAATTTATTCTGCTTTACTGAGTCTTCTACAAAATTAAATGTAACATTTTTGGGGTTTTGACTGCTGTTTGACAAACGATTTGAAGACGTTCACCTTGGGTTTGGTAAATTTTGATTGGCTTTTTAAAAAAAAAAAAAAACCAAACAAACCTTTTTTTGTATTTTACAGACCATGTACTTTTTATTTACCACATTGTATTCAACAACATATCAGCAACTAACAACAACCTACAATCTGATGTTCCAGGAAAAATATGCAGAGGAATAAACAGGTGGCCATGGGCCGAAAGAAGTTCAATATGGACCCCAAAAAGGTAGGTGAAAGTTGCTGTCTTGGTTTTTTAGCGAAGTTATCTGTCTCACATGTTTTGATAAGCGGAATGTAACCTGGGGCCCTGTCTGTGTTTTCAGGGGATCCAGTTTCTTATTGAGAATGACTTGCTGAAGAATACCAGCGACGACATTGCTCAATTCCTCTACAAGGGCGAGGGCCTCAACAAGACCGCCATCGGGGATTATCTTGGAGAGAGGTCAGGATGAAGATCGACTTGTTTTTCTTTTTTTTTCCTCTATCTAACCATCTCTCACGCTCCCTATCTTCAGTCACTAGCACCCATCCACGTGGTTGATTAAAGCACTGAATAGCGAGTGCATATTTTCCGTATTGCTGTGTTTCCTCTTGGTGAGGCCCACACCCATCCTTTCCCAAACACACTTTATTGCTCCCACATTTAGATCATCATCTTAAGATGACGTCCATTACTCAACAGCCTCCATCTGTCTTTGGTTATCTTCCTCATTCATAAGTAACGTGATCAAGAGACTCACAACTCGTGAATGCACATATTTGAACTATTCTTCAGACAGGCCTCAGTCAGGCCTTGTTAGAGTGAACACATAATACAGGAAATAGTAATGCGCCTGATGTATGCTATGCGCTGCTCAGGGACTATTGAGGCAGGCAGTGTTACAGTCAGGGTGTGGTCTCGAGGTCAAACCAGGAAATGGAGCTCACGCAGTGATGAATGTTCTCCATTTGAGTGTTATCAATCTCTCCAAGTATGTTAGATTCTGCAAGGAGGGACTGGACCATCGTGAAGGCCTTGATATACAACTGGTCACTTGTCCACTGGGATGAGTCATGAGTGGATATGACTCAGTCTACAACAGTTCCTTAGAGCCATCCCATGATCCCACAGGGCAGATCATTTACTCTGAAAGGCCTGAAGGTCGGGAATGATGTCATGATGAAGACTAGATGATAAATGAAAGGGAGGTGGAGGATGTTGTTCCTCTTCTTTTTGGTTTTGTAGCTCCAGAAGGAACTGTGAGAAAACGCTGAAAAATTGCCTCGTGTTTTCACGTGAGCCTCTGTTGGGGCCGAAGACTAGGAGTGTGAAAATGAAAAAAAGTGAAGTTAGAAATAAGTGCGCTTACCTCAACTTCTTCAGCCTGTCCTCATCTCACTTAAAGGTGACACCTCGAGGTTTACGTATTATGCTGTTAATTTAACACCCCAAATTCTCAGAACAGACTTTGGTTGAGTTGCACTGTGGGTAATTATTAGGTATTAGGTTTTGACAAGAGGGAAGAATGCACGATAAAGGGAATAATACGTTTGGTTCTGCTGCATCAATTAGTCTTTACATAAACATTGTGAGTCCAACACTGTTATTGGATGAGATGTAGGTGACCTACTCTTGTGACTCTTCTTGTCAATTTTGAAGAATAATTCCAAACATTGACAGGTTTCAGCTTTTTATTGTAGAGATGTGCTACTTTTCTTTATCGTATGTCACAGGAAATTGAATGTTTCTGTTTTTTGGAGTGAGGTCAGGTAAAACTAGACATTTATTTTGGTTATTTTGTGCTTTAGGAAAGTGTAATGGGCATTATTCACTATAATATGGAATTTGATAGCCAAAATAATGACTTCAATATTTGAGATAATGATAATATTAATGAAAGTATTTAGGACTTGCTAATCTTTTGCATGTATATATTGTCTTGTTTATGCAGAATAGAGCTTTTGAAATGTTTACCAGTAAGAATTGTGTCTCCTGCAGAGATGAGTTCAATATCCAAGTCCTTCATGCTTTTGTGGAGCTTCACGAGTTCACAGACCTCAACCTCGTTCAGGCGCTAAGGTAAGACAGCTCTCCAGGAATTTGTATCCTGAGGTCTGTTGCAGGCTCTTTAAGCCCTCGACTAGATCTCTACAGCTTTGTGTCATACTTTCTATTTTTTTGGTCTTTTATGTGTAAATTGTAAGGATGCAGGTGTTGGTTTCATTCTTGTGCATGGAGAGACTCATTTGGCTTAGTGAGAGTGGAAGTGAGTCTGTTGCTGATTACTGAGCCGTGTCCCCCTGACAGGCAGTTCCTGTGGAGTTTTCGGCTGCCAGGAGAAGCACAGAAGATCGACCGCATGATGGAGGCCTTCGCTCAGCGCTACTGTCAATGCAACCCGGGCGTTTTCCAGTCCACAGGTAGTGCGCACATGCCATACAGTAACGTCATACAAAAATCAAAACCTATAATATGTGAGCAATGAAACAAAAAACAAAACTACTTCAGTTTATCTTAAGTCTTGATAAAAGATTTCAAAAACATTCACTGAGTAAGTCTTGTTTTCGGTTTAAATTATAGCAATATGAATGAGTTACTTAAATCAAATTTCTTATCAGAATGAGAATAACAGTAACTAATGCTAACACAAAATTTCTAAATTTTAATACATGACTATAGGATAAACTTTTGTCTCCAAAGCATCTACTTTTCCAGATTACACTGAGATCTAATAGCATGTCAGGGTGACTCATATTTAAGCTGCTTTATTCGCAGACACAAAGTCTGTTGAGGTGAACGGTGTTATGGAAGACTGTCTGGCTTTTGGGAAATAATGGCCACGGCAGACAGCCGACTGCCTCTATCTAACATAGATGCAGATGGATGTGAATAATGCATGGAACTTCTCAACAGCCTAACGGGCCAGATAAAGTGCTGCTGGCTGCGCCGTCTTTTAGCAAACACGCACAAACATTAGAGGGCACGTCCAGAAACACACATGCAGTCTAAGCAGCCCACGCGCAGCCTTTCATTCCCGCCCACTCTCCTCGCTAACGAAGCTTCGCCTATCTGTTCCTCTCTGTTTGACTGTGGTCCCCTAAGTGCAGCCCTTTCAGCTCAGCTAATTCACATTCATATTTAAA
>JAQFJA010000009.1:10612800-10629298 GCA_029874485.1 Naso brachycentron | reverse complement strand
ATCGTGTTGTTTCCTTAAGTATTGTATTCTACAAGTGACAGCTGGTGCCACTTTCAGTTTAAAACATGAAGTTGTTGGAAGCGTTAACAGATGTCAAGAGGTCGGTTGCAGTGTAGTGGATTGCTAACGTGTGTTTGTGCTGATTTTGGCTGCAGCTGCTATGAAAAGTGTGTGAATGTTTTTGTGACTGATGTGTCCATCACTTCCAGATTTGTATCGATTTTGACAGAGGGACCAATTGTCAGAGACCTTTTAAGGTTTTGAAGATATTTAGAGTATTTACCTGGTGGAATTTAGCTGCAACAGAAGGACTAAGGATTCCTACTGTTGTCAAAGGCAGCAACACACTGTACCTATATTGAACAAATGTGTCTGAAAGCTTTGTAACAGCCACTGTCTTAGTTTGTGTGTATTTGTTAAAATACATTGCAAATTACAAATTACATGGCATTGTCCTTCAAAAGACAAAACAAACATTTACAAGAAAAACCACACATATCTTTCTAAAGTGTTCGCTTCCTTCCAATTATAAAACAAAACAAACAATGGTATCGGGCACCTTGCAGCTAGCATCGAAACAGGCAGGAAAATGTAACCCAATCAGTCTGCTTCATTTGAGCTGATAGAAGCGGGTCTTATGCCTCGTCTTCTTGTTCCCTCTTTGAGGACCCTGATTAGAATCAGTACTCCCAGAGAGAAGCTGCATCAACGGTTGTACCATCACCCTTTAGCGTACCTCCTTGGTCTCCCCGAAGGTACTTGCCATTGGAGCCCTTGATTGCGACTCGTCCGTGTTCCAGGAACTCAAGGAAAAAGTCCTCTGGCTTTTCTCCATCTGAGCACACGAGGCCACTGCTAGAGATGTACCAGAACTTTCCATTCACGCCTGCAGAGGGATACCAGCAGATTTTGGTTTTGCCAGGTAAATTAAAGCACGTAAGAGATATATTGATATACAGAGACTTAGTATCAGGTGCGGCCAACAATTTCCAAAACTGTTCTGTCAAGCGCGAACTGCACAATAATATGCAAGTTGCAGGTGCAAGCAGTACCTTTCGTGATCAAATATTCCAAGTTACAATGTTTGATCATCATCAGCACCTTTGTTACATGTGACCACTGGTATTTGCACAGAGTTCTGAGCAGACCTGGCACCATATCTAAGTCTTCATAGATCTCCTTCAACAGACCCAAGATGACCCAAACTTTATATAGAGGATCCATACTTGTGACTAGACTTCCGTCTACAGCTGTGACCTAGAGACCAAACAGTGGAAAGTTTGGAGTCTCCACAATAGAAGGCTTGCAGTCTCAAAGACAGACAAAGGCGAATCAGGTCAGAAGTGCAACCAAGAGACTGATGGTTTGACTTTTTCAGGGTTATGCACAGTGAATTTGTCTCCCAGGGTCAGACTGTTAACTCTGAGAAATACTGTAATATTCTGAGGTGTCTGAGGGAGACATTAGGTGCAAAATTACCTAAACTGTGGTGTGATGGCTGCTGGGCTCTTGTACATGACAGTGCACCTGCTCCTTGGTACTAACTTCTTTCTGTTCCCCAAAATGAAGTCTGCATTATTGAAAATAGCTGTCGTCTGAAATTTCCATAGTTAAGTCAAAAAATGAGCAGGTACTGCTGATCACAAAAACACATAAAAAACATCAAAACTCTAGTACTGATGATGATCAAGCTTGTTTGTTAGACTGCTTACACACAAATGTTGTTTCTTGCACCTGCTACATGTATATAACTCTTCAGCCCTCCTTTCTTGTGTAACAGAAACATTTTTTGACATTTTTGATCGCACCTTGTATGTTGTACACAATGAAAAAACTAACTTTTTATATT
Source organism: Naso brachycentron (assembly GCA_029874485.1). Classification (NCBI taxonomy): domain Eukaryota; kingdom Metazoa; phylum Chordata; class Actinopteri; order Acanthuriformes; family Acanthuridae; genus Naso; species Naso brachycentron. The sequence goes on along the minus strand of JAQFJA010000009.1, from coordinate 10,627,449 downwards.
GTAGGCGCCGTCATTGAAGATCAACGAGAAAATATCATAGACAGATCTATTTGCATCCAGAGTGTTGGAGTTTTTGTGGTGACACACAAATCCATTCTCTCCATTAAGGATCAGAATAGGGCGGTTGATGAGTTTCATCAGGAATAATTCATCATCACCTGCAAGAAAGGATATATACTTTTCATCTGTTATGCATGGGGGAAAAAAAAACTGTATCTAGGGCATGTTTTCAGTATTGAATCCTGAGTGGATGGCCTAAAAGCACTTACCCACTGTGTCACTGACGGCTGATAGCTGCCCATTCTTCTTTGTACACACATACTTTCCATTGCTTGCTTTGAGGGCGACTCTCTGTCCTCGCCATTCAATGTCAAACATTGTGTTGACCTCTCTGAGAAAAAAAAAAAGACATGGATGGGGTTTCAGGTATGAAGTATATGAAAACATGGAAAGGCTCCTTTTTTTTTAGAGCTACTTACACTTCCGTGGCAGTTGACTGGATCTCTCCGTGTGACACTAGAGTCCAGTAGGATCCACCGTTGGTCCTGAACATAGACTTTTTGGTCTCCTTATCAATCTCCATCTGAAAGGTCTCCATGTCTGTCTCCACATCTTGATTGGCTGAAATACTCACTCCTGGCAAAAAGAGATGAAAAACTCAATAACTGCGCCTTTGACTAGAAGCAATGATGGATTACAATGTTTCATCCTCTTTAATACCATTTGCCTCCTTTTGAATGTCATTTACTCTCTCAGGCATTGCCAAGGAGACTTGTATGCATAATGCAATGGTAATGCCGTATTTAATTGCATCCATTCCTTGTCTAGTGTTGCACATTGGGATAAGTACAATGACTCATCCAAGGCTTTGGCTTCTCGAATTCAACAGAGGCCAGATGAACTAAGACCTTTTCTACAGGAAAGTGTTTGCATTTGCGAAGTCCTCTAAGCACAAATGTGTCTATTTATAGCATCCATGTCACTAAAGCTATATCAGATAAAAAAAATCCAATCTGGATTTTGCAAACAACCTAAAATACCATTGTTAATCAATTATTAGAAGATTAAGTATTTCGCCCATATTATCATATCACCTGCAGCTATCTAAAACTGTAAACTGTGTACACCAAGTCTAAAGTATGCATGAGGTGCACACATTCTCACAGCACATTCTTCTTTAATGAATACAGTTTATGTGATGAAATGCCGCATGCATGTTTTGTTTTCGTTTTTTTTTGTAACATAGCTAGTCATTTTTGTATCTGGCCCCAGACGTTGTTAGGTCGAACTGAATTTTATTTTGGAGATTAATAAAATATCTTGATGCCATTAATATAATATTTGTACATAACACCCAAGTAAAGACACATATTACATCTTCATCTGTCTTCATCCATAAATTTGGTCAGTGTATTTTTTGAATTATTATGGTTGATTAGACTTTGTGCAACACAACATGATCCATTATGACACAAGTGTTAATCTGGCTTCTCACTGACTCTAGTGGAGGCGTAATAATGTGTGACATGAATGTATGGTGCTTTGGCATGGTGTCGCTTCAGGGCTTCACAGATGAGACGCTGATTGTGATCTTTTAATGCAAAATATAAAACAATTGCAATTTTTTACATTTAATCATTTTTATTTAATCATGCGTTACTGTTTCTACAAACATGACGGTTTGATAAAAGTTGATTCAGACCCATTCAGATTGCAATTTTTTTTTTGCTAACTTTTAACCTTTTGACTAATCATTAACTGAATGACAGCAACAACCCTTGTTAGACTGAAAAGGTAACAATGAAAAGTCTTTATCGTTAAAAACAAAAGCTTCAGTAAGGTTAAACTGAAGTGAATTATGCTACAGGATTGGATGTTTTGCCCTTTTTACCCACCTTAAAAACATTACCGGACTCTATTTCTCATTTCAAGTTTACAGTGTGTAAAGAGTCTCATAAAAATAAAACTTGGACAGAGAATCACCTTAAACAATAACCTTGCTTTATGTCCTGCTGGCTCTGCATGTTCCCATGCCTCGCTTTACAAACCATCATCTTAAGCAAAATTTCATGCTACCAACTCATGTGATCTGTGTTGCACACGAAAGTAATTGAAACAAATACAAATACTGAATAACAAAATTTGCTTACAATTGTGCCAATCTTTTCAGTGAACCAGTTGATGCTCCATTCTCTAAAACTGAGTGCCTACTTTCAGCCAATGTAGTGTTATTTACTTAATCCATATGTATTAACTGTGTCTGGTGGGGTGTGTCAGGTGGCTGAGAATACACAGACACATATAACTTAACTGTGTCTGCTGTAGTTCAAATTAGATGCCACAGAAATATCCTTTAACCTTTCTCTTAAGCCTGTTACAACCCTAATCCCCAGCAGTCACCCCTCCACCCTTCCCGTTCATTCGCTTGCCGTAATTCCCTGAGTGGTGAAATGCAAATCTGCACTGCAGGGCCCACTAAGCTGCTTTCAGTGCCTTGTTCCTTAAAAAATGTGGAACTGCTACGAGGCCAAACACTTGGTTAAAAAATGATTTGCCCTATTTTATCAGAATGAAGTGCCATGTTGTTTAAAAATTGCCCTGATAGTAATAATTGTGTCCTTGCTGGGGATTGGAATTGAGAACCAGTTCCAGTTGAGAACTGATAACAAATTGGAATTGGAATCAGTATTGTATGCCTCCAAGCTTATCAGTTCCGCTTATCAATGCCCAGGCGGATGGTGCTGAAATGAACAAAGCAGAACTCAGCTGCAAGGGCAGTACAGCCTGCGGACTGTCAACAGCAAGCTCATTGATAAATAGTGGTGATAGTAAAACAGTTGCAATGCTGATCCTGAGAACCTGCGTAGGCCTACTTTTTATCCACACAGAAAACTGATAAGGAATCGATAGTCAATAATGTCATTGGCCTCAATAAAATCTTGTCAAATCCCACCCCTAATTCTTGCACAAGGAAATTAAGACTACCTTCAAGTTGGTTTGAGAACCTCATTCCTTAAATACTTAAAACTACAATATTACTTATGCATTGTATAGCTAGTTTGCAACTCCACTACTAAAATGTCCTACAATAAGGCTTGCAGGAATGTTTGGTTGTTTGACTTGACTTTTAAAGCTTTAAAAGCTGCATCAGACCACTGTTTGCTCCCCTGTCTTCTCCCATTGTTAGAAAAATTGTACAGAGAAGAGCAGATCACATCATTGAGAGTGACAAGAGACCTTGTAGCTGAACTGTGTAGTAAAGCCTGGCTGTAGATCTTGTTTGCTGTCAATTCATCACCACACTGGCCTATATAGATCCACATATTTAAGAAAACTTCACTCCATGGAGGATTGTAAAGAGTGAACTCAGCTGCAAGACTTTAAGTCCATTGATGTAATTGACACCCATAGGGCACAGATCTGCCCTTGTGTCATTTGCAGGCTGCTTAATCTTCAATGGACACGCAGCGGAAATGACAAAGCCCATTACCACAATTACCTCCACAGTGCGTCTGTCAACCATTCTGGCTCCAGCATGTAGACAGGAAAGGTAACGCTTTCTCTCAACAGCTAGTAAATGTTTCTGACCATCGTTTTGGTTCCTGTAATGAAATCACTTTATGCATGTGACACCCAGCGCTGGTGCTGCTCCATTCAGGAGTTTTCCTGTCATCAAAAGCCACATCATGTGCTCTGCTGTGCTTTGTTGTTTAGTTATTTTATATAGTCTAAAGCTAACGTCTTAGTTAACCTAAGATATTAGGTCTAGTTACTAGGTTATTAGGTTTATTAGGTATTAGTTATTGACTAATTCGTAAGCCTAGTACCTAAGGGTCAGCAAAAAGTCATTTGAAAACTTTCTTTTAAAACTATATTGCACTGCTCTTTTAAGGATCTTGAAACTCGCCTTATCTCACAGACAGCTCAGACTGCCCACAAAGAATTATAACAGTTACACGGTTATCATAAAATCATAGTGGAGGAAATTGCTCTCTCATTTTGCCAAAAGTGATACATTAACCTAAACAACATGATGCTATATATGTAATTTCTTCTTTGAAGTGTGTGAACTCAGCTTGGTGCCTCTGAGAGTAGTTCTTGCTATGTTAAGCTTACATGTTCACAGGTTCCCCATGTTTTCTTCATTCCCATTTGTTTGCAAGAACATACTTGTTCCTTAGCTCATTTTGAATGGATTCAATTTTTTATGTACTGGCAAATAATAGTGACAACGGTGACAAACAGTGAAAGTCATTTCCTTTTTTAAAGTTCCTCAGTGTAGCTGTCTGATCCTTTATTATTCTTTCCTATTCATTTTAGAAATATCACGTCATTTGTTACTATCAGAGGCTTGATTACAACAAAAATATGCTTTTCCCCCAAGAATATGTCATAGGATGATTACCTTGCTTGACTGAGACAAATCTTTTATTGGCCGCTTGAAAAACTACTTGTGGATGACTCTCCTCGAGATCGAAAAGCTCATCTTTTCCAGGCTTGGAGCATCGGCCAGATCGCAGCGTTCCTGTGGGACCCACTGGGGTCAGATATTTCCCATCACAGTCCTTAAAGGCCAGCTTGCCAGATTTCAGCTCCAGTGTGAAGCTAGTGGTATTGGTGTTCTCCTTCACCAGTTTCCCATCATTGCTGAGGAAGCGACTGTCACAGGTCTTCAGGCTGTATTTGCCGTCCATGTATACCAAGGTGACTAGGGAGTCCACTCCCCAGGGAATGTTGCTATCCACTGAGATCTCTCCATCTGAAGCCGACAGATGGGCATAGCGCTTACGTGCCACGCTGAGCAGGCTGGCCTGTGGGTGTAAAGCCAAGTGGACGGCCCAGAGCTCTTGTTCTCCAATGGCTTGGGCAAAGCAGGACAGATAGTCTGCTGAGCCTCCAAAATAACGCTGGTAAGGTTCTGATTGCAGTGCCCAGCGACCATCAGATTGGGGCACAATAAGGAAACGACATTCAGGGTCAGGTTTCTCGGCCCCACATGTTATCTTCCCATCTTTGTCAGAGGCCAGATAGCGTCCCAGGTGACTGCGCAGGAACACTACTTGGCTGTCTTGCTCGTCCTGCTCCAAGGTCCAGATTTGTTTCTTCTTCATGCTGATGCCCGAGGCGTTCACCTTGAAGCCGAATGCCTCAGCTGTCAGGTAGCGGTTCTCATAGTTGATGAGGCCAAACTGCAGCTTCAGGGCCCTGTTAATTCCGTTTGGAGGCATGCTTGATTAGGCCACACGTAGATATTACAAGGAAGGTTTAGGACAAACAAGGGAAAGGGTAATGGGGGAAATCAGGCATGAGACTGAAAAGCAAAAAAAAAAAAGCCTGATGTCTTCCTTCTTCTGCCTCTCAAGTCGTAATATAGCTCCACTGATCTCCCTTGATAGATTGTGTGGTGTTCCTTCCTTCTCCCCTCACTTTCTCTCTTTCCCCAGAGGGTTTGCGCAGGCACTTGCTCTCAGTTCCTTAATGAGTTAGGATTAAAATCAGCAGGACACAGCACCTCAATCCAACAAGCCGCTGACGTCACAAACAAGCGCACAACCCCTCCTCCCTCTTCTTCTCCAGTACATGCTCAGAGAGATCTTTCTCTGTCTCTTCCATTATCTTCCTCTTACTTTCATCTCTTTCTTTCCTTCCTTCCTCAACCTTGTCTTCCTCCCCTGTAACTCACACAGACACACTCATTTGTCAGCCTGTCTCCCTAATGGTTGTTACTCTCATATTTAGGTCCTTATACTAGTAGCCCTGCCATCCAGCCTTAGGATTATCCTAGCTTTGATCTGCTGGTGGCCCACTGCCTAATTGGAAAATGTCCAGAGAGTAAAGGTGCTTTTGGTTTTTCCCCACTGCTTACCCTTCTCTTTAAAGTCCATTTTTGATCAGATTTAGTCTAAGATTGAGTTTTTCATGACATAGTTTATGTAGACCTAAATTTAAACATATTTTAAGTAACATTTCCTATCCATGATTAAGCATCCTCATGCTCACTCAAGGCTTGATGTAAAGATTAAAATTGTACTCACAAAGACTCTTTCACATTGCATTGGACCAGGCTCAGTGTACATGGTTGACTGATTTAGAAGCACAGTCGTAACCCTAAATGTAGTACAAAGGTTTCTTTCTGTAAGTTTTCACCACAGTTTTCTACATGCAGGTCTGGAGGAGCAATATAGCAACAATATGTCTGTTTGTCTTGAGAGATATTTAAATTTGTAGTCTGTGAGCAGAGCCAAAGGGAATTTGAATAGCACACATTTGAATGTGCCAACAATGCCTATTTGCCTTTCCTCCACTTTGACTTTGTTGATTCTTAACTCCTTATAATCCCTTCAGATCCACCTTTGTTATTCCGCCAGTCAATTGATAAAAGAGGACATGACTCTATGTCACATGACCTTTGTCACAGTGCACGCTCAGATCAACCTTTGTAAGAGCATTACTACCCTCTTTTGCTGAGGTTCCAGGGGATGTTGAGGGTAATGCCAAGGAGAACATATTGTAAGTACTAAAACCACAGAAGTGTGTGATTCAGATGAGCAAGTAAAATCCTTAGGGCATTATTTCTACTAGGTAATCTTTAATAGCAAGTGCATTCATATATAAGCATTGAGAATTAAGAGTGACTAGCATTGTTATCCCCAACCACCATACGGGTTAAATCTATAGTTGTAATCTAAGTGCAAAGTTAGGTTATAGCCCAAAGAACAAGCTCTAGGATGCCAATATGTATAAAACATGTCAAAGTTGGGGGAGGGAACATCTGGAAATCAAGCCAGCTGTAGCAAGAGACTCCTAAATAAGCAATCCACAGCACCATCTGTTTTTGTGAAAGTCTGAAAGTCCCACCACAGTCTGAATACGGAGGCAAGGAGAGGTGCAGAAGTCTAGAGTTCTTTCAGACCACCTGAATTACAATATGCTGAAAGGTTATTATGGAATTTTTGCCTAATGACACCAAAGATAAACTGCCTGCCTTAGCTTTAAGGGCAGTGTCCTTTTTGTTGAGGTTGGATCTGTAGTCACTGTCATACAAGGTGTGGAGCTCAGATATCCAGAAGGAGGCTTTAACAGAAACTCTATTGTTATGTGTTGGAAGCCAGTCTAGGTGTGTAAAGCTGCCAGTGCATCACACAAATGTTTGCTGGATGATTGAATAGCTAAGACACACCTCTCTGTATCATAATTTGCAGTTTCTGTGATTTTTCAAGTCTGACAATGAAATATTCACACCCTCTTGACGCATTGATTGACCAGCTGTTGAGATGAGAGCGAGGAGCCGAAGTTTTTACTTTGAAGTCTTTGTTCATTTGTTACACAACTGCTCTCATGGGAACAACAGTGTGCAGCACAATGAATGACTAACAGGAGAGAGTGTCAGAAACTGTGCGCTGCTATCCTCACATTTACACATTAATCTGTCTTACAGAATGGATCTAACGAACTTCTCTGTACAAAGTGTACAGTGAAGGATACAAGCAGAACAGTTTTGATCTATTAATCATTAGGAATACTTCACTCAAGTGCAAATGTATTACCATGGTTACATAATGATTTCCATAAATACTCACATGGATTATAGAGGCCAATTACAAGATCACTTCCTGAACAGACTTTACAATCAGCAGATAAACTTGTGAGTAGTTTAGCTTTTGTAATCATGTGAAAATGACATATCCGCCTCCTTAAGATCCTGTGGTTGGTTTCTTTCCTTTCACAACACTAACAAACCATACCAGAGTTTGTTTGACAGCAGACAGAGAACCACCTTTTCAGAGGTCTCAGTTAAGTTGATCGACCCTCACCAGGTTACGAGTCACAGCCTTTAAATGAGCCTAATGAACAGCAAAAAGACTGGAGGTCAGGTGTACAAGCCCCCCTGATTAAACTCTTTTGGTGACATTTCATAAACTAGTTACTGTCTTTTGAAAAAGCTTTGTACTCTTTATGTGGTTTCGTGTTTCTTTTTGATTAAATCAAAATGAATGTGTTTTTATACTTTAATATTTACTAATTTGTCAATCTTTGAGAAAAGTCTCTAATCACCAAACAATATTGAGAACCAAGAAAAAAAATCAGTAATCAGAATCTCATTCATTGATGAAACAATGGTTGGTCTGCTCTTGTGTTGCCTTGTGTGAATAACAGAGCGAACAAACCTTCATTTTACTGTAGAGTTCATGTGTTTTCACCCTGGGCTCACTAGGTGGCAGCACTGCCTTGTACTAGTGCACTATTGTTTATGATTTCAGTTGTATAAAGTTTTACCATTATAGAAGTGTTAATGAATGAAAAAATTTCCAAAGTAAGATTTTGCGTGTTGATGTATTTATAATAGGAAGAATCCATGCTTGTTAAATTATTTGCAAATACTAATTGAGCTGCTAGATTTTTCAGAGGAAATGCAATAGCAGATTTATGTAAAGAGACATTACACCAATTTTACATGTAAGTCATGTTAAAATGTCTATTTATTTGTCATACAATAGGAGTGTCACAAAACAAAATAATATATGAAACCTGTTAAAACCACTGCAGTCACATCACTTACACTCACTCTCACTCACTTTGGACTTGGAGATTACACGACCGAAATCGTTTGTACTTTAAATGATATGACTATGACAGGCAGAGTCGAACAAATGAGACTGTTGATTTGCATAGTAGAATTTTAGGATCCAGTCTTTTTGAAACTTGGACCATACTAGGAACTGAAAACTCAGGTTATCTCAGCATCTTAAGCCTCATTTCCACTGATCAGTCTGGCACAGTACGGTACACCTTGGAATGGTACCCCTAGATCTGGCTTGTATTTCCACTGCTGATCGTACCCTTACTTTGTGGGCGGAGTATATGCCGGATGCATGCATGTTGTGCTGCAGGAGTGCTCCGTAATGGCGCTCTGCAACTTTTTCTCCAGATGAAAAATACCTTTCGCCTGTATAAACCAGTAGAAATTAATGCACATTTTATAAAGTGTTTGAAGATCCAGTTGTTACTAAAGTGTATGTCATCGTGTAAGAAAGGCAAATCAGAAATTTTACTACTGTACCTGTACGATATGTGTGTGCGACAAATAAATTCTCTGAAAACCTCGTCAAGTTGTCACATTGACATTTAAGGTGGGCTAGTTAATTCATGACGTAACTCGAAAACATTGCACCCTTAAAGATGCATCTGAGCGGTTCACTGAATAAAGCAATCTTTTTTCTACCAGTAATGTTGAACTTATGACAAAAAATCAACTTGAAAAGGCAGCAAAGCATCCTTTCATTTTTGTTTAATGTTTTAAAATGCTATGGAAACATTACGGCCAGCATTTAATCTCTGCACTGTTAATTTAATCCCTTGATTGACAGTGTAAGGATAACACTTAAAAACAGCTTTTTGCCTGCTTGCAGTCAATGGACTGCAGTCTGTGTTGCTCCATCCTCTTGACACCCTTTGGGCCTGCTTGGTACCCCAACGAAAGGATGACCAAAAATAGGTACAGCACGGTACGGTTGGTACCCTTTTGACAGTGGAAACGCAAGAAAAATGCGTACCAAACCAAACTGTCCCACTCAGTGGAAACAGGGCTTTACTGACAGTTGAACGATACAACACACTAGTGGGACCACAATCAGTACTGGATTTAGTTAGTACAGATGCAAGTTATAAGTTTCTATGTGAATTATATCTGTTTTTGGATGCCAAATATAACACCAGATTATCTATTCTGGGAGACAGCCCAGCTTTCAATTAACTTTGCAATTCTATGCAAATGTGCACATGTGCTTCTATGGTTGGAACAACTGATTCATGTCCAGTAGGTGGCAGTGTTGATTGTGGTGACAGAAAAGATTTGCTTAGCTGGTTCAGCACAAAGTAAAAGCTGAACTAATGCACAGCACAGAGCAGCAAATTGATTTCTGGAGGTGAGTAGAAGAGAATCTCCTCATTTCATCCTTTTCCTGGACAGAATAGTCTCGGTCTACACGTTCATGAACTTTTGTATCAGTCACCTAAGCTATGTTTTGTTAATTGCAAAATGGTATACTATTAAAACAAAAACTGGTAAATTAACTTTAGTATTGCAAATTATTTCCAAATTACACTTGTTTATATTTTATATGAAAACGTTTAAATGGTTGCAAAGATCATAGAAAATAGGAAACATGCCCTAGCAACAATTTGTTGTGGCACTGTAAAACAAAAATTTGTGTCAACAGTTTGGGTCCCCAATAAAATGTAGCTACAGATAAAGAATGTTATACATACTATAAGAAAAATGTTAATGGACTTATATGTTGCAGGTTTGAAATTATGAACTGGGTTTTTGAGATCTTTAATCAGCTTTCCATTCCTGTCTCTTCTTGCAAATACAAAACAGAAACGAACCAAGGAAGTGTTGTAAGGACATACTATCGATAATAGGACATAATGAGTCTCTGATGGTGAAAATAATATTCAGCAAATGAGGACAGTCTTTCTCCTGTCCTTCAGATGTCCCCACTCCCTTGCATTTCTGGATTGCCTGGCACTCCTGGAACCTTTATAAGCAATAACTGTATGTCATTTAAACTGTGGTGGTCCGGTGGCCATGCCAAATTGCATATTGTGACTTGAATGTCTTTAATTTCTCTTTCTCTCTGCTCTTTTTGCACTTGTTCTCACTCTTCCCTCTCTTTCCTTGTGCCATACCCCTTGCTGGAGTTCCTGGTTAAAAGCAAGTCAGAGGAATAATCAAAACTTTGCCGTTAGGTCTAAGAGAAAATGATTGATGGAAAGAAAAAAAATAAACATGAGTAAAAGGGGGTGGTTACTTCCAAACACATAGAAATATATGCATGTGCGTGCACACACACCGCCGTACACATGCACTCGCACACATCAAATGGTGAGCTGAGGTCTCCCCCCGAGGGCATGAACATAGAGTAATGTGCAGAGCACGATTATTTCATTTATAACTGTCCTGGACCTTTTCAGATAAGACCATTTTTCAGGTTGCCTTCCACTAGCACCTTTAGACTGCATCTATTAGCCTGCCAAACACTCAGAGCTCCATTTAAAGGGCCCGCACCCTCCCTGTTTAGTTTGCACTATAAAGCACTTTCAGAGAAGAGTCAAGGTTGTCTTACTTGCAAAGTGAGCTCATATAACTCCCAAATGACTAAGATGCAAATGTTTTAAAGTCCATGATCACATCCCTGGTCATATTGTTCACTTATTTAACTATAATGGCCAAGAAAATTACAAAAAAATGTGTTTCTTTGTATTTGTGTATAAAACTGCAATCACATTTTATTCATGTTAGACAAAACGTCACACGACTTTCGTCATGCCCAGAGTAATTTCAATCAATAGTACCAAGGTTGTCAGCTTTGCTCTGAGGACAACATTTTCTTCCTATCCCTCGTTCTCCTCCCTACCTCCTGCTGTTCCTGCTCTGGTAACCGGGGTGATAAAGAAGGCAAGTGGCCTTCCAAGATAAAAAGAAGGCTAACACTTGCCGCTAACTCAGTATTGCTCAGTTTTTCACCGTAATCCTCGATGTTTGATATCATCCCATTTTTACTGGTCAAATTTAAATTCCTCCCTGTGGTTTGCCCTGCCTGTATCTTGCATGTACAGAAAAAAGTCACAATACGAAAGTGGAATACTCTCAAAATGCTGTTTTGGGTGGATTTTAATTAGAGAAAAAAGACCCTTTGGTTACCCCAGAAAAATCCACAATATGACTACAGTAGATCTCTCCACAACAAAATATAATTAGGAATCATTTCTGTATTCAAGTCAATGCTGTTACATTTTCTTTGACATTTATGGAAATATTTGTACATCATTATAAACCTATTGCAGTTTCTCTTATGGGTCGTGTCCTTGAAATGGCTGAACACACATAAAATCAAAACTGTGGAACTGGCTGCCCCGTTGCTCATGTCCTATATACGGTGCACAGGTCCAAAAAATGTCCTTTCTTTGCTCTCCTGCGCCCCATGGGACCCTCTTGCTGCCCCCTCTAAAACCAGCAGAGGAAAACAGACCATGAGACATGTTGTAAAAGTAAAATGTAAAATGGCTGCCTTGGCTGGGATTCTCCTTCCTCAGCAGCTCGGTGCTCACTGACCCCATTAATCCAGGTGTTCATTCATCTACAGGACAATCCTCCCACAGGCCGTTAACGGCTCACCCCACTGTGTTTGCCCAGCCTCAACCCATCCCAGCCTCGGCCTTCTCACTCCTGCTTTACCCAGCATAATTGGGGCTGCCAATGAGCTAAGTATGGGCAGCCATATAAATGAGCCTTGGTAAATGTCAAGCCTTTTAATACTCGGTTGTAATGCCAAATTTGTTTTGTAGGCTGTCATTTGTTTTTAGAGTGAGCCAAACTTGTTAAACACCCCCTCCCTTTGCTCATTTCCAAGAAGACAAAGACCTGATCATGCAAAGAGAAAAGGTGGTATAAATCCATTGGAGGTTACATCCTTGTCAGTGCAAAACATTATTGACAAAGATTCCCTCAACTCTAAAGCAAAGCAGCCTGTAAATAAGCAATAAAAGCAGTTTCTCATTGATTAAACTGCGCACAGCCACGCGCAGACTCAGCTCTAGTTTTGTTGCAGACAAGATGAGCTTTAAGGGACAGAAGCGCTCATGTTAATGTCATCTTTTGCTCACTGGCTCTGACAGCAGGGTTAATATGAGGCCTCAGCTTCTGCCATTCTGACAATTCCCTGTCTCTTCCACATAAAGAGAATGATCATGTGAATTACAATGACAGGTATGTGTGTCTGTTTGTAGAAATGTGCTTGTTTGTGTCTGAGCTAATGTCTAGGTGGATGTGATCTTGCATGCGTGGCTAATTCTCACTATCCTTGCGTGTGCTTTTTGTTGGTGCTCGCGTGTGCATGTGCATGCATACGTGGTAATTTATGTGCAAACACGTGTTTCAGCGTCTCCACATGTTGGTGTGTTCACTCAGAGGTTTATGCACAAGCTCTGCCATTCTGCAAGAGCCAGACATACGTCGCACTGCATTTCTCCTCCCTCACTTTTTACTGCATTCCCACACGCAGAGACTGTAAAAGAGAGTGATTTACACACAAGTGCATAAATACTGGGAGCTGGCAATACAGTCTGTGCACTATAGCCCTTCCCATGCTGATTCGAAAGCTTCAGTCATTCCCAAGTTCCAGTAAACAGGGTCAGAGGAGAATGTTTGTTTAGCGTCCCAGCAAAATCTGTTAGAGGGATTGTTAGTAAGGGAGCCATGGGGTAAGAAAAAGGGAACAAAGAAAAAAAGTGCAAGTGCAAAACCGTACAGATGATCACTGCTACATTAATTTAAGAAAATTTTTTACCTGTTTGTCATGTAAGACAATTACAAACAGGACCCAACCTGATATGGGATTTTTGGGGCTGATGCCAATACTGATACTAGGGAGCAAGAAAACTCTAATATCCGATATATTGACCAAAATTATATACATTTAATATTGGTTGAATGTGGTTAACACTTGTGACAAAGACGTTTAATGGAGGTAGGTGATCTTCCATTTTAACACGCTTTGTTCCAAACATCACTGCACTGTAAAGTATAAACTTTCACACATCAGTTAAATGCACTGCCCTCTGCTGAAAAACTATGTAATTACACCATTGTAAATCACAGGTATAAGCCTTTTTTCCAGCCTTAAAAATGTTTTAATACCGGTGACAATGTTTCCCCCAGGATTGAGACAGCAGCTGGTTATTCAGGCGTGAAAATTTTTTTTAACAATCTTTAAGGCCCTATGATTTCTGCCATCACGGAATCACAGATGGAATCACAGAATTGGCCAATAAAAACGGAATCTGTTGTTAAACACGGAATATCACGGAATTGACAGTAAAATTCTGTTTTTGGGAGACAGAGGAACATTTATCTGGGGAAAATATTACTAAGGGGTCACTAATACGTGTGACCACCCGTACGTCACTTCACAAACACTGCCGCCCCCCTTTCCAAACAATGCAAGCATGTCGAAAAGAGCCGCCTGCGACCCCGGCAAAGTCGGCAAAAAAAACTACGAAACTCATCCAAAAAACGGAGCCGAGCAGTTTCTGAATGACTTCTATGCGTCATTGGTAAGCTAATGTTAACTTAATAGCCTGCATTCTTTTTACAACCTGCTAAGTGAATTTTGTGCATCCAAATTCTGAAGTAAAGATGACCCCTGGTGGTGCAATAACAGCGAAGCATCAGAATCAGAAAACTTTATTGATCCCTGGGAGGAAATTAATTGATGTTACAGCTGCTGTCATGCACAGGGAATAAAGATTGATTTGATTTGATTTGAAAAATTTATTTCAAACATGCAAATAAGAAATAGAAACCAACAAATCTGAAATGGACTGTTCCGTTTGCAGTCATTTTTACTTAAAGCAATGCAAGGCTTATTGTAATATGGTGTATGCATTATTTTTCTTGTTTAAAGAACTTATTAGGGCAATGTTGCTTGCATCATTAAATAGTAGTTATTTCTCATTAAATTGTCAACATTTTATTCATTTACATTAGTAACACACACTCTGTAATGGTAAAATTAGCTTAAAAACTGAATTTCAATAAATTAAAATGGAAAAAATGGAATTAACAATGGACGTTTGAATTGTCTG